>JAQZBX010017988.1:0-11940 GCA_029593785.1 Cabassous unicinctus | reverse complement strand
TTTTCTTCAAGTTTATCCTGTTTGGTGTTCTTGGATGTGTGTATTCATGTCTTTTGCTATGTTAGGGAAGTTTTCTGCCATTATTTCCTTGAATATTCCTTCTATCCCTTTCTTTTTGTCATCTCCTTCTAAGACTCATATAATGCATATATATATGCTTGATGGTGTCCTAGAGGTTCATACAGGATTTTTTTTTGAGGTAAAGGGGTCCGGGGATTAAATCCAGGACCTCGTATGTGGGAAGCCAGTGCTTAACCACTGAGCCACATTGGATTCTTTGAGTTGGTTTGATAATTTGTTTTCCTTGTTTGTTTTTGTTTTTTCAGGAGGGACCAGGAACCAAACCCTGGACCTCCCATGTGAGAGGCAGGCGCTCAACTGCTTGAGCCACATCCTCTCCCAGACAGGAATTTTTAAGACTCAGACCTGGATGTTATTTTCATTACTTCACCCATGTGCCAATGGCCAGAACACAGTGTCGTGGGCTGACTGTAATTGATAGGAAAGCAGGGCAAAGGGGGAAATGCATGCTGAACCCATAGTGTTGTATCTGCCTTTATTTTAGTGTGAGTTTTAGTCTGAGTGTTAACTTTCCCCAAATCATATAAAGTTAAATCTAATTTTAATTTTATAACAATTGGTATTGTTTTCTGGTAAAGGAATTTTAAACATTAGTAGCCAGGGGAGAAGACCAAGGGAAGTTTAGGGAATTTTTTCACCCCCCCCCCAACAAAACTTAATCATATAGGTAGTCCTTTTTTCTACCAATGCATAATGGCAAACTTCCTGATGATATTTATATTTTTTAAAAAAACATCATCACTTGCTGATGATTCATCAAAAGCAGCTTCGCAGTTCCCTTAGATTCTAGAGAGCTCAGGTGACCAAAGAATGTTTGTGGACCCGGTTGATCATGGAGCCCTTCGTTTTGCTTTCATGAGGCATGGACTAAAGGAAACGGAGAGGCCCCATTCAAGGCACTTCCTCCAAGATGACTTCTGCTGCTGCAGAACAAATGCTTTTAATAGCAAGGGAGATGAGCCCCATTCTTCATAGAATTTTAGTGTGAGAAAGAACCTTAAAAATGAGACCCAAGTATTTTTTTAATGATACAAAGAGAATGCTTATAAAACAATATAACATTAAGGGGAAGAAAAAGCATGATACAAATTGTATATACAGTATAATTTCACTCTGCCCAACAGTATGCACAAAAAAGCAGAATGTAACCACATACTAACTGTGGTTTTCTCTGGGTGTTGAAATAATGGGTGTTTTTAATTATCTGGTTTATACTTTTGTGTATTTTCCAAGCTTTGGCTAATGTGTATACATGACTTTTATAATCTGAAAAGGAATGCTAAAAAGCAATTTAAAAATATATGTATCCAATCCAACTCACCTCCGCATTGTAGAGATGAGGTAACAGATGCCCGGGAAGATTAACTTATTTGTTCAACATCACAAGGATATTAAATTGAAAGGTCAGGAACCAAGGTCCTAACACAGAGCTTGTTCTCCTACCCACTTCTCTCCTCCAAGACTGCTTGTTACAGAGTCGAGCAGATATAGAAAAAGCCCTAGGGAAAACATCACCCCCCTCAGACCCACATCATGCACATTTCCACACCCACCCTCTTCACCCTGGTCTAGTATTCCCAGAGTTAAACATGATTCCCAGATCCTCCCTTGGTCTTGGCCCAGAGGCCTGGGAGCTTCCTGTGGACAGAGATAGTGGCTTGTTCATCCTCGGGTGTAGCCAGAGAAGAGAAAGGCGCTTTTAATTAGCATCCCTGATAGGCCAAGCATGGTGCTGCAATTTTATAACTCACAGACCCCAACAGTGTGAATAGGAAAAGGAGGGTGGGGAGAGGAAAACCAACATTTGAACTCAGAAATTAAGCCATAGAGATGTTTCAGCCCCATTTTATAGATGACGAGACAGACGCCCACTCGTGACCACCATTGGGAGAGCGAGCATCCAGCCTCACCCCAGGCTTTCTGAACCCATGGCCCAGACCCCACCCCACACATCCACCATGACGCTAAGCCTCCCTGCTGGACCAGGTTTCTGATGCATATGAAAAAGCTGAATATATATTTTTTGAATGAATGTAGATACCACAATTCTATCCTCTTCTTGAGATTTGAGCAGGCTCCCAAACCCACCCTCAAGACACCTGTCAGCCCAGCACAGGAGGCCTGTCCAGATTCCCGACGTGTTGGATGTGTTGCCAGATGTGAGCATCTGGTCACCTCTGGAAACCCGTTCACCTTTGCACAGGATATACGCCAAGCTCGGTGCCCTGTCAGGAGGCTGCTCAGGGAAGATATATACTGATGAGAAATCTCAGCCCCCAAATTCATTTTTCAAAGAAGCCAAGCAAATCTGGTGATTTATTCTCTGTCATTCTGATCCCAGCATATGTTCCACATCAGGTAAGTGAGATAGAAGGGATGGTTCAGCAAACATTAAGTTAAAAGAAACCCTGTCAGGCTTCCCCGTGAATAGCTGGTTTTTATTTAAAGCCATAAAGTAATTAATTACATGGAGTAAAAAGCTGAGGCTATCTCCTGCACAACACTTCCCGGTGTATTCAGCAGAAAATGCTCTTCACACAATCGCGGCGCACACGCCCACGCTCGCTTGGCTTTCCGCTGCTCCCTCGTTTTCTCCCCTCTCGTCTGCAGCCTCTCCCCGTTCTCCTTTCGGTGAATCTGAATCCCTCCCTGCTCAGCTCTCTCTGTGCTTCTCCTAATGCTTCCAGATCCCTTTGCTTGTGCTGTCTCTCCTGTTTCTGGTATCTGAGCTACAGGCCTCCCTTCCGCCCATAACGGGGAACTCCTCCCCTACCAGGATGCGAAACCAGACTCAGCCGAGCTGCCCCCTCCAGCTGCTCCATTTGCTCTGCCGCTGTTGACTGACCTAGAGATTTTCCTCTCCATTCACCACCAGTTCTGTGTTTCCTGAAGCTACAGATGGTGGCAAAACACACTGGTTCAGCATTGTCCCCGAAGGGGAGTGTTATGGTGGGCCATTCGTTCATGAAACCTGGAGCACAATAGGAATAAGAAAACTCTGTGATGACTCTCACCACCTTCCACTGTGGTGACTGCTGTAGACAAGGTGCTGAGAGATGAAAGGAGGAGGAAAGAAGAGAGAGAAGATGGAGGGAGGGACGGAAGGAAGGAGGGGATTATCTTTTCATTCATCCATTCAAGAAGCATTTATTAGACACCTTCTATATGCTAAACTTGGTGCCAACTGCTGAGAATATGGACACAAGTAAAACATGGTCCTGATTCTAAACAGTCTAGTTCGGGAGATACTCATGAAAGCAATAATTACCATACAAGGGGAGGCATGTTATATGAGTGATGGAGCAAGATTCTCTGGGAACCCGGAAGGAAAGAATAGCTTTGCTGGCATGGAGTAGGTAGAAAAGGGTGTTAACATAGATTTCCCAGCAGTTCTCTAGACAAGCAAAGAAGGAAAGGAAACCAAGATGCTTCAGGAAGCAAGAACCACCATGGTCCAAGTCAGAGAGGAAGGAAGTGTTGGATGTTCTTGAGAGACCCATCCGTACAGCAGGCTGGACCACCGGCAGGTGTGGGAGGTCCCTGGGAGCTGAAGTTGCCGGGTCCAGGGGCGGATCGTGGAGCCCAGTAAGCCTTGATATGGAGTCCAAAAATTAGCATGTGGATAATGGGGAACAACGGAAGACTTTCAAGCAAGGACGTTACATGGCCCATTTTGCCTTTTTGATCAATCATTCTGGCAGCTAGACAGAAGCAAGAGGCAGGATAAAGCCATCCAGATAAGATCAGGGCTATGGCCACAGCAACTAATATGGGCATGGGTGGCAGGAACGTTTGCTGAGTACCTGCTGGATACTACGCACGGTGCTAGTGCTTTGCATGTATGACCTCATGGGTCAGTTCACAAGCATGTAAACTACATAGCTCCTTCTACCAAACCTGAGTGCACACATCTGGCAGGCTATAAATTAATAAGAATGGCAGTTCTTCCGAGCCGAAATGATAGATATGGATCCTTGAATGGAATTGAAACAGCTCATGCTGCTATTTCCACGGACTCTACATCACAGCTTTTGAACAAAAAGAACTGACATGCCCCCCCCCCCTCCCCGCCATACACCACTGGGGCGGGTGTTGGGACAGACTTTCTGGAAAGCCGTGTAAATCTACTTTTCAAAAGCTGCAAAATATGCTTTTTTGTTGTTGTTGTTCCGGCAATTCCTACTCTAGAAATTCAAACTAAGGGAAAATTAGGGATGTGAGCAAAGATTTTGAGAAAGGGTATTTATCGCAGCTTTGTTGTGATAGTAAAAATGTCAAAGTAATACAAAATCCAACAATTGAGGACTGGCTTAATACAGGACGGGGCCACCGTATCGTAGAATGGTTTGCAGCCATTAAGTGCTATGGTGGAGAAGCATATTTATGAATATGGAAAGATGTTCACACTGATTTAGCCCCTTTGCAAAGATACGGTCTAAATCAAAATGGGTGACTGCTCTGCAAACACAACTTCAAGACAGATTATCTGGCCTCCCCTTGCACTTGTTCCCAATATATTTTTAAAGTGAAGAAGCAGGATACAGAACAATATGCATACTATGATCCCATTTTAATTAAAAAGAAAAATATGTGTGTGTGAATCTCATGAATATACAGCCCTCAAAAGGGCAGCAGGCTATCCACTGAAATGTTAAACGTATTTATCACGGGGTGGGGATCACGGGGAATGCATAATTTTTATTTTATTCTTTCAGTTTGTCTATAGTTTTTTTCTTCTACAAGGAGAATGTATTTCTTATATATTAAAAATGGAGAACGGGGGAAGCCCATCCTTACAACCGAGCAGCAAGTTGGTCCACACCGTCCTAGCTTCATTCATTCAACCATCATCCTTTATGTGTCCACTATTCCTAGGGATGCAAGGGCAATTTGAACATGGTCCCTGCCCTGAAGGAGCTTGCACTCTAACAGGAAGACCCATCTATAATAAAGACTTATCATTTGCTATGGTAGGTGTAACCGTTGGCCAATTTGATGTAATTATGAATTCCAAAAATATAATTGGATCATGCTTGTAAACTGATCTGTTAATCTGGGCATGATTAGGTTATGATTAGGGTGTTGAGCCCCACCCCTTGGTGGGTGGGGAATCAAATATAAAAGGCAAGGCAAAGAACAGAGTTGAAGCACTCTTTTGAGAAGCAGTTTTGATGTTGGAAAGAAGGCCCCAGGAGAAGAGAAGCAAGCCGTTTGCCTGATTGTCTACAGCTGACCCTGTGGAGGAACCAGGAGCTAAGCCCGGAGAGAAACGCAGCCCCGGGAAGAGAGGAACCCCAGAAGCCTGAACCGTGGCAAACGCCCGCAGCTGTCTTGCTCTAACACGTGGCAATGGACTGTGGTGAGAGAAGAAACTTAACGCTTTATGGCCTGGTATCTGTGAACTTCTACCCCAAATAAATACCCTTTATAAAGACCAACCCATTTCTGGTATTTCACATTAGCACCCCTTTGGCTGACTAATACAGTAGGTAAATAAGCGATGGAAATGTTTAAATGGCTTTATGGGTTCCCAGCGGAGTCTGAATTGCATCCTGTAGGTGATAAAAAGCGCCTTGCTTTGGACTGCTGTAGTTCTGCTTGTCAGCCATCCGATGGGCCCTCCATACTCTATTCTTGTCCTGTCTAAGCAAGTAGTAGGAAAAGAGGCAGCCTGGAAAAGTGGGAAGATCACTGTGATGGAAGTCAGCTCTAGTCTGGCCCTTCAGCTAACCCAAGAAGCTTTTGTTGTCTACAAAGCAAATCTTTGTAGTTTGATGTGCAAGATTCTTCTCTCTCTGGCTCCAACCTCCACTGAGCCATACCTCCTACCATTGCCGTCGGCAGCTCCACACTCTTGCTTTACCCTTGAACTAGACCTTACAGACCCTCATACCACTTGATGCCTCTGTACATGTTGTTCTTTTACCTCTAGGGCAGGGTTTCTCCACCTTGGCACAAGCAACATTAGGGGCCAGGTAATTCTTGGTGATGGGAGAGGGACTATGTTGTGCACTATAGACTGTTTGGCAGCCTCCTTGGGCTCTGCTCACTAGAGGTCAATAGCACCTCCCAGTCCTGATAATAACACATGGCTCCAAATCCTGCCCGATGTCCCCAGGAGGGCACGGAATCACCCCAGGCTGAGAACCACTATCGTCACTGGCCATGGAACCTTGGAAAGGTCACTGAGCATCTCTGGGCCTGGCTTCTCATTCAGGAAATTAGGGAGTGGGGACAGATGTGAGCAGCGGGCTCCTCCTCTCTGCTCAGCACTCTGCTGGGTGTTCGGGGGGTACTCTGGAGGTACCAGAAAATGAAAGATCCTGCTCCTGCTCCCTCAGGGTGCTGGGGAAACAGAACACGTGCATGACAAACACTTAGCAAGCGCTACTCCGCCATGTGGAAGTAGAGTCCAGTGCCAGGGCATCGGGCATTCCGACAACCACAGTCCAGCTGGTTATGGTGTCGCAAGACCCTCTGGAAAGGAGAAAGTGTCTCTCCTGACATTTGGGGTTGAGGACAGCTCGCAGATGGCAGTGCTGACATTTCTCAAGAAGCCACACAGGGCATCTGAGGTTGCTGAATCCAACTCCTCCAGCCCTGGCAGAAGCCTGCCACAGTCGCTGCTGTCCTGGACATCAGCTGGGCACTGCAGCCCAAACAAGAGCCCATGCACCAGGGCTCTCTGATAATACTTCCGATAGGGAAGGACAGGAGGCAGGTGGTATTGCACTACACAATTTCTTCTGTTCTCTTTGGACTACCAGGAAGTTTTAACAGTTGATGTCCATGACCCTGAAGTCACTGGTTGGCCCCAGAGACTCCTTTGACCAAAGTTAAATTATTCCCCACATTTTCAGAGACACCCTGCATTGGCTCATTGGAGGGACCTCTCTCAAGGAGCCTGGTTAGCCCCGGTGTTTGCTTTTCTGCCAACAAAACCAAACGTAGACTAGGTCTTGCAGGCCGTGCTCTGCACCACCACGTTTCTGCTCAAATCTATTTTTATGGCACATGACAACCACGAGGCGCGTTCGTGGAGGTCACTTCATTTGTTCTCACTACCACCCGGAGGGTGTCATGGTCTTGTTCTCATCATTGTGGCTCTGGGTGCTGCAGGTTCCCCAGGCTCCAGGCCCAATCCAGGCCCTGGCTCCCAGGAAGGGCCAACGCCCCCTCAGCCTCTGGCACCCCACCTCCCCCATGTCCAGAGAGCCAGGGGTCTTGAGGCAGCCTCTTTCCCCGCATTCTTCTGGCATAAAAGACAGGGACATTGCCAGTGAGGGGGGAGAGAGCCCTGAGCTCGTCTTGAGAAGACGGAAATTCAAGCCCCAGCTCAGCTCCCTAAAGGCAGATACCTCATCTGTGAAATGCAACCTCCGAGATCGGTGTGAGGCTTAAAAATGAAAATTAAAAGTCGCAAACATACAGTATTTCCCAGCACCTGGTTCACTGAAGGCGTTCTTGGATTGGGGATATTTCTTGAGGACCTACTATGTGCTGGGAACTCTAACAGTGTCTGAGGATGCAGCGGTGGATCAGATGGACAGCCCTGCTTTGATGCTCGGAAAGGGGGAGATAAACACAGCCACAGCCATCGGAGGAGGAAAGGGGAGTGCTGCTGTCCCAGGACTCCTATTTATCTCATGGAGAGTAAAAGGGACACCCTGATCAGGGAGTTACCAGCCTTTGCCCCCCATACAAAGTTTCCTTTATCACAAGCATCCACGCTGGGCAGAAAGATATGTAACTTGGTGCTTAACTCAGTGGGACTGGGGAGAATTCCATTTTGCTGTCGGGAACCAACTTCCAAAGCATCTATCTGAATTTTTTAAATCGATCTACTCCTTAAGTGAACGCATCTGGCAAAGGGCTCCTTCTGTTTGCCTCCCAGGGCGTACTTATTCTTTTGCAGAACAACTGGGAGGTGAAATGCAGTGATTTCTAAGGATGGGGAGGTGTTCTGGGACCTGGGGTGGGGGTGGGGTGCTTGTTGCTTGCCCCACAGGCTTAGGATAAAGACATAGGGAAACTCTGTTTATTTATTAAGATAAATCGCCTTCGGGAGTTCTGGGGTACAGCAGGGGTGGGTGGGTCCCAGGGTGCACAGGGGCAGAGCCGCTTCCAGGCACCGTCCCAGGCAGGTTACAGAGCAGCCAGAGGCAGGAGCAGCAACTTGAGAACCAGAGCTGTGGGTTTGGTTTCCATTTAGGATGCAGATCCCACTGGTTGGGAAGCTGGGCGAGCATCTCCCAAGGAACGCTGCTCTGGAGAAACCAGCCAGCCCCAGGGCTCAGCTGTACCAAGGAGGGTTTTCCTAACTGAGGCTGAGAAACCTTGCCAAGAGCCCCGTTCTGCCCCCACCCCCCAGAGATGCACTGGTCATGAAAATGCAGTGTTGAGGTAGAGGAGTATATTAGTCAGCCAAAGGGATGCTGATGCAAAATACTAGAAATCAGTTGTTTTTTATAAAGGGTATTTATTTGGGGTAGAAGTTTACAGTTACCAGGCCATAAAGTGTTAAGTTACTTCCCTCACCAGTCTATTGCCACGTGTTGAAGCAAGGTGGCTGCCAACGTTGAACCTTCCTCTTCCTCTTAAGGCTCTCTAGGCTCTGTCTCTCTCCCCGGGGCTCAATTCTCTCTGGGCTCAGTTGCTCTGCTCCTCTGTGTGTTTACTTCCCAGGCTCCAGCTCAAAACTCCCAACTGTCTTTTGCCACCAAGAGGTAGGGACTCAGTGCCCTACTGAAACGTGGCCCAGTCAAAGCCCTAATAATAATTTAATTAAGTGAAAGTGAAACTTCAGACAGACCGGTTTACAAACATAATCCAGTAACTATTTTTGGAATTCATAAACAATGCCAAACTGCTACAAAGGAGCTTGCAGCTGCAGTCGTGTGCCCACCACCGCCACTGCCATTGGCACGCCGCACACACACACAGCGCCATAGTTCAAGCACGGACAGCTAAAGCAACATGCCTTAAGTTGACGTTAGGCCAGACGACATCCACAGTCCCTCCTTCTGCCTATCCTAAGGCAGAGCCCATCCTGAAGGCCAAGGAGACCCCTGTCTGCTTCCCCAGGAGACCCACCTGCACAGGCTCTGGTCACCTTCCAGAGGGCTCTAACATGGATGTCCTGCCTCTTCCTGCAGACTGGGGAGTCCTTCCCAGGGCCTAAGCAGCTCTTAGATCTTAGGGCCTTTGCTCCCAACCCCTAGCTCTGTTTCCTACTCCTTCATTTGTTTAAATAATGAAAGCTTTACTCTCTACATTTTCACGTTGACTCTTGACATGAGGATTAAATGCTAGAACCTATACCCAAGCAGCTAGCAGGTGCCAGCCACAAGGAAGGTGTTTGAACAAGTGACTGCCCCTCTGTCCTCCCTCCTGGTTTGGTGCTCCTTCTGCTTCAACCCCGGGACCCCCATCACGCCTGCTTCCGAGCAGAGGCCCATCACCATCTTCCCTGTCCCCGTTCCTATTTGCCAAGATGCTCGGTGTAGGGGGTGTAGAGAGGGGCAACCTCTTTGTGTCCCTCGGGTGTGTCCTCCTGCCAGGACCTTTGGAGGTTCCCAGAAGTACCCAAATAATTTAAAGTCACAAAATATTTCCCCTGTCATCAGGAATGCACTAAACATTCACTACTTGCCACATCTGGTACTCAAGGCAGGACAATGAAGCTGAATAAAAATCTGCGGGCCCCAGCCTCCAAGGAGCTCCCAGGAGCACACACACACTCACTCATGCACACATTCACACACATTCCCCATAAACACCACATACACACCATTCATGCTCACACTCACATGCTCACATAGGCTCAGATACACACACACTCAACACAAGCATCTCACCTAGTCACACACACTCACACACACACTGCTCATACCATACACACATTTGCCACACCTTGCACATGCAGTCTGACACACACACCACACGCACACCCACACATTCATATTCACACACTCACACGCACAGCCCAATGCCCTTCCTAGGGCAAGAGGCTGGTGCCCTCCCTGGAAAAGAGAAGAGTGAGCCGTTTCCGTTATTTCCATCTCTGATGACCCGGGTTCCCTCAGGCCAATAAAAGCAATAGCTGGCAACGGCAGCGACTTCTCCGATTCCTTCATCTCCAGGATTCTAAGAGTCTAGTGGCTCTGGTAAATAAGAGACAGCACAGCCCTTTCCCTTTTGGGACTTTTTAGAGAACCAGGATACCCTTAGCTGTTTTCCCAAGATTACCGATGTCACCAAATGATGGCACAGCATCAGATCCCCACCTCTCGCTGACTTCAGACAACAAAACTTGACTTGTTCTCAAGTCTCGAGGTTCCCAGGACTCACCTGGGAAGCTTGTCAACAGAGCAGCTTCCCGGCCCCATCTGTAAAAAAATCAGATACTTTTGGTTAGGGGTGGGGATTGGAGGCAAGGGCCCTAAAACCTAAGCAAGCAAGGAAAAGAGCTCCTTGGGTCCTGAAAGGACACATCCCCTGTGCAGGAGGCGGCAGAAAGAACCGTCACTCTGCTCCAGGAAGCTGCACGCTTTAGGGGTCTCCCAGGTGGCTTTTTTTGTGAGTGATATGCAGGCGACACTTTGAGAAATAATGACGTGGCCAGTTTCCAAGCCACACCTTCCCAGCACTGCCCCGAAGCGGTCCAGGGTGTGGGGGTTAGGGCAAAGGTGCCTTTTGAAAAACATCAGTTAGCAGCTTGCCACCCACCTTTGTTCTCCCTGCCTCCCAAGCCCAGGTCTGCTCCCCTGCCCCTCCTGCCCCCTGAGCCATGTTGGCTGGCTCAGGTAAGACGCTGTATTTCAAGCCCCCTCAATAACATAGCTGTCCAAAGCATGTTGGAAGAGGCGGTGCTGGACTTCCTCCCCAGACCTCTAAGAGTGACAACCCATCCCTCCCTGACTCGGGAAGCTGCTGAACTTGGCGGTTCACCTGCCTGCATACTGCTCGCCATTCCCTACCCCAGAAATGCTTTCACCGTCTGAGGATCTGGTCTTGCCAAAATTGACCAGGAAGAAATTGGGATTCTTCCTGAACCCCCACCTGCACCCCAAATCTTCCCATTTTTCACATTCGTATTGCGTCTTTCCAACGATCTAACATCAAAACCATCTAAACTCGGCCTGGCGGATTTAAGAGTCTGGGATAGACGAGAGCTGACCCATAAAAGAGGACCTGCACTGGTCCATCTGCCCACGGAATTGCCTGGAGCCACCATGCTCTCTGGGCAGATAGAGAAATGGTGGATCCCGTGAGTACCACTGCCCCTCTGCCTTAGACAGGAAGCAGGGGCCAAGGAAGGAGTTTAGGGAGACAGGAGGTCACGAAGATTTGGATGTGGCTAAGAGGACGCCTCCTCTGCTGATGGAGATTCAGCCTGTCAACAAAGGAGTTGGAGCGATGGGCCTCAGGTTTGTTTCAAGGTAGCTTCCTGCAGGACACAAACCGCATCTACCTGGATTAGCCAGCCCCAAAGCCTCTGCGCCACGTGAAAACACTTCTTAATAAAGATGCAGATTGACCATCAGATGATCAGGTTTCAGTCGTGTCTAATGACTCATCTCCACCAGAGGAAGCCAGCCATTCAGTCACCAAATAGTCATTAGCTTCCCGCAGGCAGTGGGATGGATTCTAGCTGTAGAGAGCGGAAGACAGAAGTGTCTTCTAGACCTGATAAAGATTACAGGATCCAGGGAAGGAGGCAAACAAATAATTAGGTGAACGGATAATTAATAACAATTTTAAATACTATGGGGGAGAAGAGCAGGGAATATTGGATAGTGGAAAAGAGTTTGGGCTCTGGAATCAGGGACTTCTAAGTTCAGTTCTTATTTCTGCTAC
>JAQZBX010017987.1:24285-35113 GCA_029593785.1 Cabassous unicinctus | reverse complement strand
AAATCCCGCCCTGCAAAGAACATCTACATCTGGTGAAATTCCCAAAGCAATGAATAGCAGGATTGATTGGTCATGCCGGTAGGTTTGGGGCCTTCTGGTAAAAGCTGGAATTGGAGAGCAGAATTTAGATTTTCTTTCCAGAATTTACATCTTGAGCTCCTACCACACTCTAGCCAGTCTCCTGAGGGAATGAAGTCAAGAGAAAGTGGGAGCAAGATGGCTGCATCTCTGGGCAGACCCAGCTCACAACATCACCTGCTCATGGAGAAAGTCCTTAACTTACCTGTCTTGCAAGGTAACACCCATAAGCCCTAACAACCCCTTTCTCTGCTGTAGTTTCCTCCTTAGCCATATCATACTTTGGTGTACTCCAGATTTTTTGTTTTTGCTTTTTGTCATTCACAAAATATGTATTTATTCCTCTATTATTATAACTCAGAGACCAACAGAGCTAGGTACATAGACCTATGCTCTATCCTTCAAAGTGTTCACAGTTTTGCAGGATAAAAAGGCAAGAACTTCAATAAAAGCAAAGAACAGTCATAGACAATACAATAATGTGTGGTAGCACATTACTGAGTGTAATCTACAGCACTGAGCTATAAAGGTGAATGTCATTAAAAGGGGGAAACTTTAGGTCATATATGTTACCAGAATAAAAATAAAACACAGGACTTGTACTCCATGTTTTAACTATTTATCTTGTTTATCGAGGGTCACTTGCTGCTAAAATGTGAATTCCACAAAGAGAAAGATTGTGGTGTGTTTTGTTCACTGCTTTATCTGAGCTGAGTGTGGAGAAAGCACTCAGTACTTATCTGTTGAATGAATGAAGCGGCAAAAAGGACATGGGCCATGACTTTGCCTTACAATGCATGTTATGGGTTTAATTGTGTCCTCTCAAAAGATATGTTGAAGTCTTGACCCTTAGTGTTTGTGAATATGACTTTATTTGGAGATGGAGTTATTGCAAATGGAATTAGTTGAGCTAAAATTGGTCATCCTGTTATAGTGGGCTTTTTTTTTTTTTTTAATTTAAACCATTTTTTATTGGAATCCACATATTGGAATCAGACACATGTGTAAGACAAATATAAAAATAAATTAAATTTGACTCCTTGACAGTTGTCTTCCTTGACATGAAAATTTCAAAGCAGTTTTGTCCAATCAAGTCCTGCTGCCCAAACAAGTAGAGGAAACCTCCTTGGCTCAGCCAAGCCAAATACCAGACAGGACATTCTTTGTGTCAAAAATCTATAGTGGGCTTTTAATCCAATATGACTGATGTCCTCATAAAATTAGGGAATTTGAACACACAGAGATGGGGGAAAAAGCCAAGGGATGAAAAAAAGATTGACATCCAAGGATTGCCTAAGAACCACCAGAAGAAGCAAGGAAAGATTCCTGAACAAAGTTCCAACTTCTAGCTTCCAGAACTGTGAACAAACACATTTGTCTTATTCTAAGCTAGTCAGGTTGTGGTACTTTGTTGCAGTAGCCCAAGAAGCTAAGACACAGCCCATGCCCACTAGCCAGCCCCAGCCTCATAAAAGTCCTGGCACACTGAGCAATGAGATCAGCAAACCATCCATGGGGGATGGGTGGGAGTATGGCTAGAAAGGAGACAGAATGAGCAGATATGGGAACAGTGGAGTGAGAAGAGACTAAAAGTCTTTTTCCAAATGGAGGGAGCATGTAAGAGTATGAAGATAGGGCATGATGGGTAAAAGAACATTATCCCCAATCCCACCAGGATGGAAAGGAGTATATGAGAGACAACCTAAAATCAGGTTCTGGACTCATTTTCCCATGGAAACATTAGGTGGTTTGGTTCTATATTGGTGTAAGTTCAATGAGTTTCAGGTGACATATGTGTTATTATGGGATTATAGAAAAATAAATTACATGTTTCAAAAAGCAATAAGCATGTATGTTTCTATCTCCCTATATTTGACTTATGCCTACCTGTCTCTCCTTTTGGAAAGAAAAGAGAGCTGCCCATCTTAGAAAGAATGAGTTCAGAGAAAAATTTATTTTTTGGATAGGCTGTAGGCTACTACTAAATGACAACTATTCTTGGAAATTTGACCCGAGTCTTAGGAAGCCTATCCAGAGTCAAAATAGATATAAATCAGATCAGGAATTTCATAACTTTGAACATTCATACAAGTTTTCTCTTTTATTCAGTTGAAGTGGCTGGTAAACCAGCCTAAAGTAGTGCAAAGTCTGCTTTATAGACTATTCTATGGTAATATAGACAGCTAGCAGAGACTTCTGAAGCTTCCTCAAACAGTAAGTTTGCATTCAATAATTTCAGTACAAAGTATTATACTCCTAGAGCTGCTTGCAAAAGACCATGGCTAAGTCCTTTGTGGCCTGGGAAGACTGTAGTAAGTGATGGAGAAGAGGCCATATTGGAACAAAGAAGGCCATGGCTTGCTCACTTGTCTTTTTTCTTTTCACTGGCATAAATGCTAATTTGGAATTCCCAGGTAGGCCTTTCAAATAGGTTGGAGATATATATAATGTTTAATTAAGAAAGGGTTAAGTGGGAACTTATCAATTAATATTTTGCTTCTGGAGCTGATGATAGATTGAGTAATGAGCCCCAGAAAAACCATGTTCTTCATCTTAATCCCATTCCCGTGGGTGTGAACCCATTGTTAATAGGACATTTTCAAGATGCCATTTTTAGTTAAGGTGTTACCCAAACTGAATTAGGGTGTCTTAATCCTATTACAGGAGGCTTTATGTTGAGAAAGCCAGAGGCCAGAAATCCATGGAACCAGGAGATGAAAGGAGAGGATGTCAAGGTATGACAAGAAAGCCAAAGAACCTAAGGATTGCCAGCCAGCCAGATGGCTACTGACTCCGGGAGGAAGCAAGTCTTGCAGTCTCCGAAACCAGGAGCCCCAAAATTCCTGTTGTTAAGCCAATCCATTGTATGGTATTTGTCACAGGAGCCTGGAAATGAAGACAGGGCTATTCATTTAATTTGCATAAGTGTATTAATTGTTTCTTATTCTTGACCACTAATGCTGCTTGAGTTGACATGGTGACACTAATGGCAAAATCAGGACTATTTTTCCCACCTGATCCCATTCATTCCTGATAAAAGCAAAACAAAATAATAGGTGCCATTATTTGAACAGCTGTGTGACATACACTCTGCTAGGTACTATACATTTATTCTCTGTAATCCTTATAACTTTTGCGGGGTATTTAATTGATGAGTAAATTAAGACTCAGAGGGCTTAAAAACTTGTCCAGGCACACACAGCTCATGAGGACTAGATTCAGGAACAGATTCTTCTGGCTACAAATCTTTATTTTGCTACACTTCATGACTCCTTGAGGAAACATTGGATTCTCCAAATCACCAACAGATGGGTCAGAAGTACTTGTTGCTCGTGGTGGTGGTGATGGTGGAAGGGGATTTGAAATTCATGACCCTTTAACAATTTGTTGCTGGATAGTGACGTAATTACTTATTTTCTGTACCACCTTGTGATCTCAAGCACTAAATAACTGTTATCCAATGCAAGCCACAGATGCAAGCAACATATGTATTCTTAATTTTTTTTTCTAATAGTTCCATTTAAAAAGTAAAAAGAAACAGGTAAAAATGTAGAAATATATTCAATTTCATATATGTAAAATATTGTCCTTTCAACATGTGACCAATTCAAAATTAATCATGAGCTTCTTTCATATTATTTTTTGTTCTAAGTCTTGGGAATTGGTGTGTATTTTGCACTTAAGCACACTTGAGTTGTGACTAGCCACGTTTAAAGTGCTCAGTAGCCACAATAGCCACATGCAGCCAGTGACTGCCACGTTGGATGGTGCAGGTACAGACTGGTGTCACACGGATGAGGTCTAACACTGAGCATGGTGATGCAGCACAACCTCAGTAAATACCTGGCTTATACTAAGTAGATACTACCCCAAATAGCAGGGCTCCTGAGGGCTCTGGAGACATCCAGACACTATAGCAGATAGCTCAGGAGTTTGGTGCTTTGCCAGTGGGCCCTACTTTGGAATTTATGCTCCCCAGAGTGACAGAGTTAGACTCAGTTGTGGTTTCCTTACACATGGCTCTTCTGTTCTCCTATTTGAACCTATAATTGGTAGAGTTGGTAGATGTACATCCAAGAGACTTAAATCTTTGGGCTGTCCATGTGCCAGCTGGGTCCTGAATCTCAATGGAGTTGCAGCACCTACTCTCCATTTCATTGGTCTCACTCAGGACAACTAACATGGAGGTGATGATGGACAAACAGCATACCAAGGAACCGAGAGAGTCTACAACAGCACACAAGAGAGTCCCATCCACCGGCCCCATGGGATTGCAGCCCCCTCTTAATTAGAGGTGGAGTGGATATGACCATCCCAGAATCCTCAGGATTGGGGAATGAACTATGGACGAAAGGAGACTTACTGGTATTCTACTATAGACTTACTGTGATTCTAGCAATGGAAGAAGCTATATCATTGATGTGGAGGCAGTGGCCACTGGAGGTTCTGAGGTCAGGGAGAGGGAAAAACAGGTGTAATATAAGGGCTTTTCTGGGACTTGGGAATTGTCCTGAATGACATTGCAACTACAGATACAGGCCATTATAAATCTTGCCATAACCTACAGAATTGGGTGGGAAAGAGTGTAAATGACAATGTAAACTTTAATCCATGCTTAGTGACAATGCTCCAAAATGTGTTCATCAATTGCAATGAATGTACCACACTAATGAAGATTGTTGTTAATGTGGGAAAATGTGGGAGGTGTGGGGAGTGGGGCATATGGAAATCCTCTATATTTTTTTATGTGACATTTGTATAATCTAAGTATCTTTTAAAAAAATAAAAATATATAAAATTTAAAAAAATACCTGGCTTATGAATATTTTCCACATGAATGAATGAGGGAATGAAAATAAAGATTGATACAAAAACTAAGATATGGAAATTACATTATTAATAACGTGACCTGGGGAAAATAAATGGTTTGAAATTGTTTGAAGATTATTTATCAAAGTCTTGATTTGGCACATTTAAGGTCTGACCACCTATAGACAGACTATTATTGAAGTTCAGGAAACTCATCTATATGTATATATATATATATGAGAGAGAGAGAGAGCGAGAGCGCTTGTGCATGGGTACATAAATCCTGGCAAGGCTAGAAATGGAACAAATGAGAGATGAGCTCTCATCTGGGGATACAATATATTTGTTGTAGTTTACTGAACTTATTTTATGATCTTCCATTGGGAGTGTCTTAGAGTTGGGTATGGGAGTTAGTGTGTGTGTGCATGTGTGCACGTGTGCACGTGGGAGGTGGTGGGTTGCAGAATACATCTTGTTTAATGGTACAGTGCATGTTATAAACCAATGTGGGCTATTCATTCACAATTCAAATTGCTAATATAAAGGTTATACTTAGAACAGAATAAATTCAATTTTATATTACACTAGAATTATCTTCATGAATATGGAAAGGGTCCCAGTTCTGAGCAAACACAACTTGGTTTCAATTCCATTCCTTCTTGCTCCGCTATGTTAGGTTATTAACAACCCTTTGATATAATTTTATCTAATCTTCTGGAGCATTTTTTCATGTAGCTGCAAAACAATGGTATCACACTATACCCTGCCCTTGGCAAAATTTTGAAGCCAGTTGATTGTTAGCATTTTTCACTTTCTTTTCTAGCCCCTTCTTTACTTATCATTCTCCTTTGCAATGTTTTTTGGAGCTCCCTCCATTCCACTGCCACCTGTTCTTATATTGTATCACATACATATATTGTGCTTTTTGGGGGACAAATTGTGTCATATGTATAATTCAATTTGTAAAGTCTCCTAGGACTGTTTGCATTTTCAGCCATATATTTAATTGTGGAGGGATACAAATGAGTTTCAGGCATTGATAACTGATTGGAAGAGATGTATTTCTGAATGAAGTAACATTGAGTAGCAGACAAAAGTCCAACCAGGAAAACAGAGGGAACTTCATTCAGGGATATGCTTACCAAGATGATGGAAGTGCCAAGAAGTCAAATGGGGGTAGTGAGACAATCCAGAGATGAGTAATTGTGGAAAGCTGCTACCAGTTCTAGTCTGGAGGGACAAGGGGAGAAGTGGGATTCAGGAACATAGATCTGGGGTCATCAGAGGGATGCTGGGGGAGCAAGGCAGACTCTTTCAGCAGGAGCTGGAGCCCAATCACATAGCCTGGGCTGGAGACACTGCCTAAAGCCTGTCTTCTCTCTTTCTCCTGTCCTTCCAATGGCCATTTCCCCCAATGGCCAAACACAGAGGGAAGCCAGCCTGTAATACCAAGACTGCAGGGTCAACCTCTCTGTAATTAGAACAGAGCAGGAAAAGGAGCAAATCTGAGAGCAAACAGGCCAAGGACCAGCAAAGGCCAGGAGAAACATGTGCTTGCTTCTCTGTTTACATTGAAGCATACCTGGATGGTACACGTAAGGATGGGGGGTACGCCGTCTAGAATGTGCTGGGTACACACCTGGGTGAGATTCTTCTGTCAGGCGTCGAGGATAACAAATTTCACCAATTCACTCTAGTTTGTCCCCACCATCTAGTCTATCACCAAGTCCCGTTGAATTTACCACCTTGAAAACTCTTGAACCAGTTCACACATCTCCATTCTACTACTTTCCTTCCAGTCTGAGCTATTGCCCTGTCTGCATGGATTTCTGGAATGACTCCTAACCACATATCTGCATCTGTTTGGCCACCTTCCTGCCTATTCTACACATTGGAGCCAAGACCATCTTTTGAAATTGCAGATTCCATCATACTACCCCCAAGTGTGAACTCCTTCAGAGGGTTCACTTTGTGCTAGGTTTACTGACAGTTCTTACCAGGATTGGCAGGACCCTCACTGACCCACGTCTGACCCCCCATCATCCACCCACCTGCACCCTGCTCATATGCTTCTCAGAGTTCTTTCTGCTTCAACCACAGGGACCTGCTCTCAGGCTTTGAACTTGCCTGGGCTGCCTCTTTCCACAGAGCCTTGGCTTGTGCTGCCCTCTATCTCCCATAGTGTTTTGTTTTTTAAGATTTATTTATTTCTGCCCACCCACTCATTGTTTGCATTTGCTATGTCTGTTTGTTGTGTGTTCGTCTTCTTTTTAGGAGGCACCGGGAACCAAACCTGGGACGTCTCACGTGGTAGGCGGGAGCTCAATCACTTGAGCCACATCCACTTCACTCCCATAGTCTTTTCTAGTTGCCTTTTGCTCATCCTTTAGGGACTAAGGTCATCATTTCTTCAGGGAAGTCCACTTGGATGTCCATAACAAGGATATCTCCCCAACTACCCATGTCCTGTAAGGCAGAGACCACATCTTCTCTCCCTCTCTCTCCCTTCCTCTTTCTTTCCTTCCTTCTCTCTTCTCTCTCTCTCTCCCTCCCTTCATTTCTTTTTTCCATTCTCCCTTCCTCTTCTCTCTCTCTTTTCCTCCTCCTCCTCCTCCTCCTCCTCTTTCTTCTTCTTTTTCTTCTTCTTCTTCTTCTCTCTCTCTCTCTCTCTCTCTCTCTCTCTGTCTCTCTCTCTTTCCTGGCATAGTAGGCAAAGGAAACATTAATGAACAAAGTATCTCAGAAGGGAGTGCTCATCTTGGGCTTTCTCTGATCTCTGGTTTCACCTAACAGAAATTCCTCTCCTCTCCATCCATTTTATGCTGGATATAAATCTGTTTTATACCAACTCCCCAAACCCTCAGAAGGCTCATTTGAGGTCAGAACAGTTTCATTCCATGGCCTGAGGCACTTTGCTTCTTCAGTATTCCTAGGAGGTGGGTGTGAGTTCACACCTGGGAAGAACATCCACCTCCAGGCAGGATTGAAGGATAGACTACAGGAGGTTATAACCTTGGGCAATAAACACATTGGGCAAATCACATTTATTTTCTGCTAGCTCTATCAGGAAAAGATCCAGACAAGAAGGGTAGTGTCCTTTCACTTCCATGCATTGCCTTTCTCTACTTAAAATTCTTTATTTCTTTCCCTCTACTCATTGCTAGGTCACATTTTCTGTGACAATGTTTAGTTTCTGTCCTCTAAGCTGAGATGTTCCTCAAACCAAGGACTCACCATGATTATTTTCCAATTAGGAGAGACAATTGGCTCTCACAAATGGACTTGATTTTGCACAAATCAACAACAAGAACAACAACAGCCTCGTGTTAAATATACAAGGCAGCAGCTTTGTCTCAAGCAGCCACTCCCCTTTTGTTTCTCTCCCAGGCATATTGTGCATTATGTTGTCCAGGATCCTCTCTGCAGCTCTGCAGATGGGAAACTTTAAATGCAGAGTATTTAAAAATTATCAAAGAAAACCCGCCCTGAAAACCCCAGAGCTTTCTCGTCAAACAGCACTCGGCTCCCCAAAGTGCTCCGCTGATAGGAAGTTCAGATGGTTTATGCTAAACAACATGAAACATAACATGCTGAATGCCAGGAAGGAGGGGGAGCCAATGAAGAGGGAGGTTAAATGCCAATCCTGGAAAGTACCTGAAGACCAGTTCTCCGGGCCACTGTTCCTATTCAGAGGGAAAACATTAGGCAGAGTTTTGTGGGAGGCCAGGTTCAACCACTGCCTAAGGTCATGGTGTTAGAAGAAGGTGATTTGGACGTGCTAGACTGGGGCCAAGGAAGGGAACGAAAATCGGTAAGACTGGCTACATTCCAGAACTAAGCTAAGTATTACTACCTATGGTTGCTTCAGCCAGTCCTCATCAAAAGCCTATAAAACAGCAACATTAGTGCCCCCTGCTCCAGTGGTTGCTGTGATGTGTCACCCATAACCCTCTTCAAGACCAATATATTCACCCTCCAGCTGACAGCTCACAACAATCATTCTCTGGGAAGGGCCATCAACTGAAGGAAGTCTACTGGCCCAAAGATACATCTCCTTCCCCAGGGGCATCGCACATCCAGGGACTAGACATTGTGAGTGCCTCAATATGGGCAACTCTAAAGGACCCTGTTAGCTGCAGCGCTTCCTGTGGGATCAGTCCAGGGCTTTGTTGATGAAATGGCGGCTCAGCTTCTCCCCTTGCTCAACCCTGCTTCCCACCCCTCTTTAAGATATCCTTCCTGAAACCACCCACTCCCTTAATAAATCTGCATGCAAAGAGCCATCTCAGAATCTGTTTCCCCGGTAAGCTACCCAAGACATCTTCTCTAACTCCTCCTATCTCTCCATTGTACAAATGAGAACCCGAGGGGCACAGAGGTAAAATAATTTGCCCAGGGGCACAGAGCCAGAAAGCAAAAGAGTTAAGACCCATAGTCAATGTTTTTCCTAAACTTGATGTCCGCCCCCCACCATCCCACTGCTTAGCCCTTGCAGCCACTCTTACTAGATACTAAGAACTGAATTAACATCAATATCCTTTAACTCCTATCCAGACTGAAGACCCTTCTAATTGGGATTGATCCAGAGGAAATTGTCACAAATTGCTGTTTATTTGCTTTTCTAATCATTAAAAATAGCATGTTCCCTTATCCCACACATACTTTTGCAATTCAAGGCCATATAACCTATGGAAAAATAATTGCGGGCTGTTAAGCACACACTTATGAAACTTGCAATAACTTAAAACTGAGCTCAAAAGAGAGATGAAGAAAACCTGCATGCCTTTTCTAAAATATATTCAGTCGTGAGCTGATCTCAGCCATGGGAAAATTATTGATCACCCTGGAAGATAAAATTGTATTTAATTTTGTGAAATAATGTGATTCCCATAACCATAAAAAATAACTTCAGTTCAAGTCTTCAAAGCTAAAAATGTCTAACATGTCAAATTTCTACTACTAGGATTTATTAGAATATATACTTACTCATAATTAAACAAAAATAAAACATTATTAGAATGGTTTAAAGATCCATCTCTCTGATTCAGATTACTCACTGCACTAGAGGGTATAGGGTTGAAATCTAAAGCCGAGACTATGATAAACCCCTTTCAAGAAAAAACAACAATAACAACAAATTCATGCTTGCAATAATAAATATAAGAAGGGGGGTTGAAAGTGAATGATATAGGATTGTATGTTAGAGCTGGTAGGAAATTTGGAGGGTCTCCAGTCCACCCTGTTCATTTAATAGTGAGGAAACTGGGCCCTAGAAAGGTTAAATGAGGTGTACACAATCCTATGCTTGCTTGGGAGAGGGGGAGCCAGGGTAGAAACCAATGGCCTCTGGCTGCTCTCCCTTACAACTGGCTGCCTTTTCTTCTATTGAAGTAGGACTTGAAAGGTTACCAAATTAAATAAAATCTGAAAACAATCTTTAAAATAGAACCAGACCTTTTATGAATGGTATTAATGTATTCATTACACTTGCATTATGTGTCACATAATCAGATATTAGCTCCTAAAGGATGGGATGTTGGGTGTTCTGTAGAGGACAGAGCAAAACCACGCTTAACAACAGAAGTTAGAGAACAACAGCAGACTCAATAATTGTACCTGTTTGGTAAATCAGGTCTTTGGAAAAGTAGGCATTAAAAGAATTTATTTCTGAGGTGGAAACAATAATGCACTGCATCACAAGACTACTCTACTCTTCCGTGCTCTAAGAACAAAGACAACATTATTTCATAGAGGGAATGGGCAGCGGTAAGTTTCCCACATGTGGGAAATTGGCCCCTGGTGACAAGAGAAGCAACTACTCTATACACTTGAAGAATTATAAATTGCATATATTTTTTTCTTTTTTATCAGTTTTTTCTTTTTTTTCCCTTGTTCTTATTTTTTTTGTTAAATTGCATATTAAGAAGACAGGAGATGCCAA
>JAQZBX010017987.1:0-24185 GCA_029593785.1 Cabassous unicinctus | reverse complement strand
TCAAAACCGTTGTCTCCCTATGATCCCCTGCCCCCTGCAAAAAAATCATTTTTAGTCATAGATGGTTGATTCAAATTCAACTTTCAAGGAACCACTAAGGAAAAAAAAATGCTGTCAATCAGGTATTTGTCACTCCCTCCCTCTGCCTTTCTTTTGGTGAATGGTTCCAAGGGTTCTTTCATGACAAAAGTCAGGAAAATAATTGACCTATCACAAACAGCTCCATTCTAATATACTGCACAGTGTTTTTGACCAGAAAGTAATTACGACCTCTAATTGCCTAGGTGAGCTGGCTTACCACCTGACAGAACGTATCCAACAGGTCCAAGAGTGATGGAGGCTGCAGACGCTCTTGCTCTCTAAAACTGAGTTCATAACCAGGTAACTCACAGTATGCTCAGGTGGACATTACAAACACCGAGTTCATCTGCCTGGCTGCCCTGGACTTAGAGCTCGCTAAGGGCCGTGGAGGGCTTCTCTTTGCTACCTCCACCCACCAAACCCCATTAAACCCAAATCAGCCTGAGCTCTTGAAAGAGAGACCAACCTGACTTCTGTGAACAAAAACATCTGTTAGGATATTTATAGCTACTTCATCAAAATTTACTTGGTACAATTAGCAATAGAGAGATTTTGGTAATGACTGCCACATCATCCTGCACTCTGTGAATTAGCATACTGCCTACTGCATGGCGATCCAGATCCGGAGGAGTGGTTTTAGTGGTTAGTGACAATTTTTCAGATAACTGCCATTATATGCCTAGATCCCCGGTGCTTCTAAAGCTATTTTGAATGGATTATTGGTGCCAGGTATACCTTAGATATGAATACATTTTTAAAAGTGCTTGTCAAATGTCTTTCCCTGATTGTCATCTGTGCTGTGTTATATCCTCAGGGACTTTCAGCACACACTGCTGGTTCTAGGAACCTCTTCCAGGATTGCTACCTTTCTCCAGGAACACAGGCAAAATGACACGCCTCCTCCACCAATGTAGTCCCACTTGTCCCGATGCTTTTAACCATTTAGATGACCTTATTTTGATATGCTCTTCATTTAAAAGCTGCTTCTGCCAGGACACAGGCAGGCTCTGCTCTTTTTTTCTCAGTGTACTACAAATTGTCTCTTCCGGGCGTTTTCTTGTCATGTCCCTCCTAAAATTGTTGAACATCTTTTTTTAAAAAAGTTGCCTTCTATTTGAAGGTTGACTCTCTTCAACATAAAACGATGTATCTATATCTATATCTATATCTATATCTATATCTAACTTTATTCTCTTCTGAGGCTAATAGCACTCCAATAAAAATCATGATAACATATTAGAAGTCTAGAAATGTAACAAAAGCATCATTTTATTTGTGGCTTTGTGCTTTGCTCAGGCTTCTCGTTAAGTAGGTGATCAATGAATTGCTAATTTGATGGGGTATCTTTTTTTATTAATTAAACCATCCTTTTTTCTTGCTTAAAGAAACGTATGTAGTGTCATTTCTTTTGAAGTAGGACTTGTTTGGGTTTCTTTTGATTTGTAGGCAGAAATCCAGTTAATCCAGGGGATTATGAGCTATACGAGATTAAGCGGAATGTTGATATCTAAGAATAATTGCTGTAACCTGAGTAAACTGTATCTCTTTATACACACACACAACTGCCTACACACGATTCCATAGCTCATGTTTGGGTTTCAATATAAATCATAAAAGAATACTTTAAGGTACAATTGGGCATCCTTATTTTAAAAATAGAGAAACTAATCTTACAGGTTTTATCACGGTTCCTCACTTGATTCAAGTGTTCAAGAAGCGCGAGGAATTGCGTGGGCTGGTTGCTTAGTTCTATGTGTGTATCAAAGAAAAACAGAAAACCCATTGAAATGTGTGTGCATTACAGTGATTTGCAATCCAGGCAATTTAAGGCTTAAGAATTTTAAAGATGGCTTTGGACAAAACATGTCTTTTCGATGTAGAATCTTAGACATTCATTCAAGGGTCCTAGGAAAACTACCGAATTTATTTCTGTTGCCAACAGAAGATCAAATCATGGAATTTCTGTACATATATTATCATAGGGGATTTTCAGGTTGGCCTCAATTCTTACTGGTGAGCAATCTCTTACTCTTCCTTTTCTTTTACATTTGTAGCTTTCTAAAAGAAAATGATTTTGCATCTCATCTCTACCTCTATGGTTTATGGTAAGAAGCATTAGTGATAATATCGAGAAGAGTGCCTCTTGAAAAAGATGCTTCACAACATTTTAGGCCGCTTCTCTTAATCTTTCACTCATTTGTCTTGCATCCAGCCATCATTTTAGAGTATAATTTATTATATGATGATATGATACAATAGTATACTACTAGCATTATTCACGGAATATTTTTATTTTACTTAAAAATACTTGTATGTGACTATACTCAAATCAAAAAAATACTTCGGACATATATTACTTATGTGTCTCTATCAAGTATTATTACAGTAGGACCTTGTTTTACACGACCAATAAGTTCCAAGACCTTTCTTGTGTAAATTGCAAATGGCTCATGATCGCGAACTGCATTATTTAAGAAATATTTCTTATATGAACATACCTACCACACGTTTTTATAAATAAGGCAAACACTCAAGTAACAATAAGTAAACAAAATTATTCAAAGAAATACTTTTAAAAATTTTAATTCTCTCCCTCTTTTTGCCTTTATTTTATTTTATTTTTTGATCACCAGTCATGGTACACTTGAATTCACATGTGTTGACTTTGTGTAAAACAAGGTCCCACTGTATTTCCACTGAAGCCCAGAAAGGGAAGCTATTCACCACTTATGGAGTAACTGAATCATGTTAGAACCCAAGTTCTTCAAACTACACATTATCCCTGCTGTGCCCCTTGACACAAGATGTTCTTCCTATCTGCTCTACCCTGACGATTTATTTCCTTTATCCCAAATTGCTGCCTGCCTGGATGAGCGGGTGGGATGGTGGTCTTGGCCTCCATGTGCATTTCACCTACATTGCCAATGGGGAATGTGGTTCTGTCTCACCTGGTTGTTGAAAGAAGCCATTGATGCATTTTATATTAAACCTCAATCATAAATCTGGTCATGCCATTTTGTTACATCAGAACAGCATTAACAGAGAGAGTGCTGGCCTCACTGTAATCTAGCGCTGTACTCCTTTAATGTCTTTAGAACATACACTTATGTTTGTTGTGGGTACATAATTGATTCAGGCCCTAAAATACAAGCACTTTCATACTAACTGCATGTTAGAAACAGACAATAAAATCACAGCAAGAGCCATATCTCATTAGGGGCTCATGTATTTCTCAAGGTAAAGCTCACTGAATGCTTAAGTGCTGAATGCATTTATCATTCTCTGAAGTTGATGAAAAATGGTGTCTCACACAAGACTGTAGTCTCATCTGAAAGTAGGGCTGTTAACGTTCTACTCCCTTTGTCATCACGAGCACAGAGTAGGTATTCGGGAAAAATTTATTGGTTAGCTGTGTTGTTTATATTTGAGTTTCTCAGTGATGTGTCTGGTCCTCTTGAAAAAAGAACCATCTCTTAAAATTAAAGGTCTTGGGCTGCTCTGCAGGTAACAGCTGCTGAGAAAGGTCGGTCTGCATGAGCATGTTGAGCAAGTTGGTGAACCTCCAATTCACTCATGCAGTAATTTCAAGGCTAACATTTTAGCTTAGATAGAGGAGATGGAAAGAGAACCTTCTCCCCTCCTTCTTTACCAATGAAAACCTTTCACTGCCCCTTCTCTCCCCACCTTCAAAAAAACATTAAGTAGTGTAGGTAAAATCATTATCAGGGAACCCAATTGATATCTGTTGGCCAGAAATCAGTCCCCCCAATCTAATTCACAAACCTGCTTCATTCAAAGCGTCTGCTGTCAGCTGGGAGGATCCCTCTCCAAAGAGAGGCTTTAATATACACAGGGGCAACTGCAGGATTCCAGAAGATTCTTTTCCCATCAGTCAGAGAGGCAGCATGTGGTATAGGGGATACATTTGTGGGCTCTAGAAACATGCTGATCTCTGAGAATACAGGCATCAAAGCTTGCCAGGTGTGTGGCATGTGGTAAGCTACCCAACCCCCTATTTCTCAGTTTCCTTATCTGTTTGATGGGGTTGATGACTGGGCTTACTTCATAAGGTTCATGGGCGAGTTAGAGGAGTTGATATTCGTAAGAGCACTTAGAATACCATCTGGCAGGCCAAGGGTAGCTATTTTTAACAGCCCGATTACAATTAAGTTCATTCTTCCATTACCCTTTGCTTAGGCCTCCATCATCAAAGGCTGTTATTAAGACATAAATCTGGGCGCAGACAGCTCATTAAATGATTATCGTTTATTCAAAAATTAACCTGGATTAGTATATAAGATGTATTAGTCTAGTAAGATTCCATGGAAACTTGGCATCAGCAAGCTTTGAGAAAAACTTTGTATGTGTGGGTCATTTTGGGTGGTGAAGTGGGTGGGGACTTCAAAGGGCAACAGAGAAAGGCCCACCTAGGATTAACACTGATGGGGTCAGAACTGCACCAGGCCACCAAATTCCTTGGGATACGCAGGTGGCATTGGGAAGGGCACATGCTAATGGATTATATGGTACTACCCCTGCAGCTCTTCTATTTTTCTTCAGCAGGAAGTTGTCTGAAGAACTTACAACTTGGAACATTTGCCAGTTTGGACTGTAAGGCACCACCTTTTCCATGCCCTCTGCTGATCTGCAACCTCTTGATTAGTCATGAATCACTGTGTAGGTAGGTGGAACTTCTAGATTGTAGGAATTAAAAAATAAAGCCCCTTGGCTCTGTTAAAAGGTAGACTCAGTTTAGATACTTAACTGGAAGTGGGCTAGCTAGGAGATTTCCATGGATGGCTATTGTGAACAGCCTCCAAAGCAAAAAGTTCCTGGGAGGATGTTAAGATCTTTGAGCCCATTAGTTTGTGGCACCCCAAAACAAATACAATAGTAACATCAAAGATCACTGGTCACCATAACAGATATAATAATAGTGAAAAAGGTTTAAAAATTGCAAGAATTACCAAAATGTGGCACAGAGACAAGAAGTGAGCACATGCTTTTAGAAAAATGGGCCAATAGACTTGAGCAACACCGGGTTGCCACAAACCTTCGATTTGTGAAAAACGTATCTGTGAAGTGCTCTAAAGCAAAGCACAAGATGAGGGATGCTGTAGCAGTTTGGCATTGTTTATGAATTCCAAAAATAGTTATTGGATTATGTTTGTAAACTGGTCTGTCAGAGGTATCACTTTTAATTGATTAAATAATGATTAGGACTTTGATTGGGCCATGTCAGTAGGGCATTGAGTCCCCGCCCCTTGATGGGGAGGGACGCAGAGAAAAGATATGGCAAAGGACAGAGTTGGGAGTAGTTTTTGAGCTGGAGCCCGGAAGTGAACACGCAGGATAAGAACACAGAGGAATAGAGAAAGCTCCTTAGACATGGCAGAAGCCCCAGGGAGAGAGATAGAGCCATTCACCTGATAGTCTACAGCTGGCCTTGTGGAGAGAGCACAGCAGCTGAGCCCAGAGAGGCAAGCCCCAGAAGAGAGGAACCCAGGAAGCCTGAACCTTCCCAGATGTCGGCAGCCATCTTGCCCCAACATGTGGCAATAGACTTTGGTGAAGAAGGTAACTTACAGTAACTGTAAGCTTCTACCCTAAATAAATACCCTTTATAAAAAACAAAAACAAAAACAAAAACAAGTCCTTGAGCCCAGAACTGTGTACTGGAGATAAGGATAAATGTGTATTAAAAGCCAGGAGCATCAGCCCTTTGTTTAACATTAAGTTTAACTTAAATTGAACCTAAATTGAAATTGTCCTTGGGTTTTCCATTTGGGGGAAGATGTATTATGCTGTGTGTGCTGACATGCATGCTTCCAACCTTTCAATGATACAAGTCACACTGTGACACTGAATTAAAATATCGCCTTGAAGTCCTTCCCTCACCCAACTGGGGAAGGCTGCCTGCAGCAGGAAAATTTGCAGTTTCTTAATACCAACTCTGCCGCTCCAAGTTAAGCATCTAAAGTAAAAGAAATTATTAGCTGCCTCAAGAGTTTTTTTTTTTTTTTTAAGAGTGGGCATACAAATAAATATTGTTAAAAGGGAGTAGAGCCAGAAATGCCGTTTTCCCTTTACCTCTTTTGAAATAATTGCTTCCTAAAATTTGCAAGAACTATACCTGGCAGTCTTTCCCAAGTCCCTGAGGGAAAGGAAATAAAATCTAGGAAAGATTCCTTTCTTTAGCCTGGCTTATTTTCTTACTTTCTGCTTCAAGTAGCCAAGTGATTTACCTTGAAAGCTTTTGTAACAGAACATGTGTATTTGCTGTGCTATTTCAAATGTGTTCTATTATGCCTCAGCCTTTTTCAATGATGGACTTTGCACATCGTTCTAATGCCTGGTGGTGCAATTTCTAACTGGGAGGCGTGCTCAATGCAAGCTGAGTAAAAGAGGGAGCACAGTTTAGGAATAAAAATCATCTCTTAGGAATCAGAGTTCCAGAATTTTCTGTTTAGCTCCACATCTGAGCAATATCAGTTGACCCTGATATTGCTCAGGGAAAGAGCCTTTCTGTGCCTTACTTCTGCCATCTCTGTAGGGTGATAAAATATCTGCTCCAGCCTCTCTTCTGGAATCAAGAGGAGTAAAATCCTCATGAATGAGTAAATGCACAAAGCATCCCAGAGGGGGAGGAACCCAAGTCTTTGGAAGATACTGAGATTGAATCTGAGGTTAAGTAAAGGGCCACCCTTGCACTGGCCACCCCATAGGGACCCATGGCAAAACTAACCACTCATCCCTAATGTTGATAGACAAGGATTGCACTCAGTCCTCTTTATGTGCGGTTTCTCATTTCCTACCCTCTATAACCCTATGAATTCAGTAATGTTATTTATTTATTTATTCTTTTTATAGATGAGAAAGGAAGGCCCAGAGTAGTTAAAAAATTTGCCCCAAATCTCATTGCTGCTCTATAACTTAAGGGCTTACAATCTTCACTACCTGTAAAGCTGGAGTGAGGCCCAGAATCGGCTTATTGAAGATGGTGTGGATCTTTCTGCCATGATGACCGATGAAACACTGAGAAGCACAGAACTATGTTATATTACTATTTATATTTATTATATACATTTATATCTTATTCCTTTCTTAAAGGGTTTGGGAAGATTAACCAAAGGATGCTACCCAAACAAGAAGGTTACAAAAAAAATACCAGTGAAAATCAGAACCAATAAGGAGACCAAGAGAAAAAGGTGCTTCCTTCTTATAGTAAAGCCAGGGGTGTGAGGTGACACAGAGAGCAGTGGTGAGCGGTCAGCATGAACCCTGTCCTCCCCTGACATTTCTTCTTTCCTTTACTAACTCCTCCATGCTCAGCACACACAACTCTTTCAAGGTCATCCAGTCCCAACACCCAACTGGTACTCATCTCTCCTCTATCCTGCAGGATGTTCTGGGCTGGGAATCTGATCCCTGACTCTTTCCACCATGAGCAGGCTGGGTGTTTTTTGGGGACACAGGAGAGTGACACTAGGAGACGCTGGTGATAGATGTTGGTGAGAGGTGAGAAGGCAGGTAGAGAAGGAGATGCAAGGAATCTGACACTTGAGATCAGGCCTAGAAAGAAAGAAACACTAAAGCAATAGGCATGCTAGAAGTACTGCTAGCCCCTCCAGATACACCCTCGACCCCCTCCACCTCCTTCTGTGCTCCTAGAGACAGAGATCTGTGGACTGTATTGTCTGGGCTCTCTCACCTTCTGGCTTCCCGTCGGGTTCAGCCAGTGGAAGGTACTGGCAGGAGGTCAGGGAAGAAGAGGGGAGAGATGAGGGCATTCACATCCTGCTCACTCCCTACTAGGCTATAGGCTGGCAGTGGCAATGTTTCTCCACTGGAAAGCCACAGCCCCTGTGGATAATCATCTTCTACAGTACTCAGAATTTTCTGATGGCTACTCCCTTTCCTAGCCCTTTTGTGCCTCGGGGTGATAAAGGCTCCGGCACTGCCTGGAGACAAAGGCAGTGGGGCCCTGCTTTGTTCCCTGTGCTTTTTTTTTTAATTAAAAAGATTTTTTTTTAATTTTTAAAGAATCTTTAGATTACATAAATATTACATAAAAAAATATAAGGGATTCCCATATACCCCACCCACCTCCCAAACTTTCCCACATTAACAGCAGCTTTCATTAGTGTGGTACATTTGTTACAATTGATGAACACATACTGAAGCATTGCTATTAACCATGGACTATAGTTTACATTATAGTTTACCCTTTGCCCCTCACAATTTTATAGGTTTTGACAAAATGTATATTGGCCTGTATCCGTCATTGCAATGTCATGCAGGACAATTCCAATGTCACAAAAATGCACTCAGGTTACACCTATTCTTCCCTCTCCCTCCCCTCAGAACCTCTGCTGGCCACTGCCTTTATATCAATTATACAAGTTCTTCCATTGCTAGAATAATAATAAGTCTACTTTAGTCCATAGTTGCATTCCCCCATTATGTTTGTTCATTACTCAGTTTTGAAGATTTTGGGATGGTGATACCCACTCTGTTTCTGATTGAGAGGGGGCTTAGATCCCACGGGGCAGATGGATGGAACTGTCCTGCTTGCAGTTGGAGATACTCTCTGTTTTTTGGGATGGGTGTTGTCCATCATCATCTCCTTGTTAGTTGTCCTGGGCAAGTCGAATGAACTGGAAAGTAGGTGTTTCAACTCTGCTAAGATTCAGGGCTCAACTGGCATATGAACAGACTGAAGAATTAAGTCTCTGTAACATGTATTTAATGAGTATAGTGCTAATTATAGGTTCAAATAAGAGAGGCAGAAGAGCCATGGGTAGGGAAATTATAAATGAGCCTAACTCTGTTCCATTGGGGAGCATAAATTCCCAGGTCCTGTACTTTTAAGGGCCCTGTTTTGCTTCTCCTGGACAGACCCTCCTCATTCCATGATGGAACCTTGGAAAGAAGGCACTGTGCCACCTTGAGTTCATATACTCTCCCTTCTAAATCATACTCGAGTACCAGGGACCTAAAGCCTCCTGCCCAAATTGGCTCTAAGCTCACATGCAGGTACTATCAGCCATAGGCCAAGGGGTGCTCAAAGCTTGGACATATGGGCTGGGGTGTCCTGGGGCATACATGCAAGTCCCCTGCACGGGGCAGTACGGAACTGGGAGTGGGAAGAGAAGGGGGGGCATGGGCAGATAGCTGGGGGCCCAGGAGGGCTGGCTTACCCCACACCAAAAATCTCCAGTGCAGAACTCCACAGAGTCCCAGAATTCTAAATTCAGAGCCATCTTCCAGAATGCTATGAAATTATATTTGTTAAGGGAAGTGGATAGAATATATTTTATTTCACAGTTTGTGTAATTCATAACTTTGAAATATATAGATGTATGGTAGGTAGGCCTTCCTTGGTGCTCTTGTTCCAGGCCCCACAAATGTTGGGGACAGGTCAGGTGGCTCCCCACAGTTGCTGTCCCTGGGGTTCTTCTTAGTTTCCCTTCATTCTGCCCCCACCTTTCTTAAAAGTCCTGCTTGTAAAGAGATTGACTCTCAGCTTCAAAAATCACCCTTCTGGACACATTTTTGTGAAACGGCTCATTTACCTGTTTCTTTGGCAACCTGGAAGTTTTGTTAGGTTGTTCCATGCTGGAGGGGTTGGTGAGGCTGGAGTGGGGAGAGGGGTTCTCTCCCTCATCCTGGGTTCTTGTCTCCATCAGCACCATGGTAGCTTCACATTTCTACTCGGGCAGTTTTGTTCCAGTGCCAGCAGTAATTGAATCCAGTTTTGTCCAATTTGCTGTATTTTTAAAAAATATGTTTTCCCTAAACTTGCAGAACCAGCCTCATCCTGTCCCTCAAGGGTCATAACCCCAACCAGGGGTACCTCTTCCTCAAGGGGCTGGTTCTTCCTTCACAGGGCCCCTTCTCTGATCTTCTAAGTTTTAATAATTCCATCAACTTCCCATAGTTTCCCCAGCCTAAGCTGCTTTGTGAAGCTCCTGTTATCCTCTGTCATTATCTAGTGTTCTCCTTTTACTCTTCAGTTACCTAGTTGGTAATTCTTTGTGTTAAATTGTCTCTGTTAAAACAACTGGTGTGGTTTCTGTCTCCTGCCTGTACCCATTAAACTCTTCTCAATATATCGATTGGTTGATTGTGTCATTTGTTACTGCTGGGATATTCTGGTCTAGGAGTCAAGTCAGGGGGTCTCTTTCTGGAGTCACAGCTAGAGAAAAACCATATGAGTGTGACTCCCTACTAAATTGACTTAATATTTAATAGGTGCTTTGGGGTTCCTTAGATTCTCCTCAGCTAGGAACACCAGACTTAACAAAGAATATGTGTTTAGTGAGTGGATGCCATTTCAAAATATTCCAAAAGCATTAACAGGTATGCAGCCAATTCTTTTTGTTGTTTCTCTCCAACCATGTGTGTGAAAAGTGCATAAAGTATAGATATATTCCTATGAATCCCTCTAATACGACTTTCCTGAAACCCCAATCTTCCATTCCCCAAGCTGCCATCCCCCTCAACATTGGCAAAAATGCTTAGGTTGCCATGAACTCAACACAATCCCGTGACGTCACCACTGCTCATTACACAGATTTGTTTATGCCATGAGTAAAAGAGGATCCCTTCAAACATATACCGGGGCTGATGTAATAGCATTTGGTTTGTAGAAAATACGCTTTTTCCTTCTCTTGAAAACTGTTCTTATTCAGAAGTTCTGTGGTATTAGACTAATCGGTTCTTATATTTGCATATATAGCCAGAGATTTATTTTAACATTGTACTATTTATAATGAAGATCCTTAAAACTCTCTTCAATTATTTAGTATTCTCTACCAAGCCTAACTTTACCAGGGAAAGAATTTAGCTGCCTCCTTTTACAAAGGGCCTCTTGATTCTTTCTAAGAAATATCTCAGTGGCCTGAAGTTAACCATTTCTGGAAAAATAAGCACATTCTTTTCTTCTTAAAGGTAGGATTTTACCTGATATCTGGTAGGTGGGGGAAACACAGGCACTGAACAACAGATAAATGAGGGAGGAGAAATTGAGTTGAAGTCCATGTTTTCAGTTTAGTGAACCATTGTAAAATGTATCTGTATCCGCCCTTATCCTTTCTCCCTCTGGCTCAGAGGAATAAGATTCTGTCATTTCCCAGGTTACCCTAACTCTGTGTCCCTCACCTTTTTTCTCCTTAGTTCATTGGTTCACTGGAGACTTGCTTGATCAATTTCTCTTTCTCTCTACGTTACCTCTTTGCTCCCATTAAAAATCATACTCTGGTCTTCCAACTTTAAAAGAATTCCTCTGGGTTGCAACAAATTATTGTTCTCCTTATTGCCTTCTTTTTATCCTAAACTTCTTAAAAGTGTGTCTATACTTAGTTCCTGATGTTCTTTCCTAATATCGTCGAGTCTTAGAATCTCTTCTCTCTATCCCTTTACAGACAGTGCTCCCTAAGAGCCAAACACAATTACTTTTTTTTTTCTTCCCTAGTCCTGATCCTTTTTAACCATTTTAAACCATTTTAATTTGTGGTCTACTCTCTCCTGTTCAAAATACTCTGAGACATGGGAGTATCTTGATTTTCCTCCCTAATTTCAGATTGTCTGCTCTTCGTTTCTTTCATTGTCCATTGATTTTTAAATTTCCCAAGGACATCCTTAGCTTTACTTTTTTCCTTATAGTTTGTTTTGGTGATATCATTCACTTTCACAAATTCAAATGTCATCACCTCTGGTTCAATATCTCTAGACCTTAATTTATTATTTGTTCTCCCAAAGAGGTCTACCCATCTTGACATGGTGGCGTCCCATTGTCTCTTAAGCTACTTCTCCTTCATTTGTAAACCCTCCCTCTTTCTCAGGGTAGTTAGGCAGTTTGCCCAAGGTCATACAGCTAGACAGCTGCGGAATCAAGATTCAAACTGAAGTTTGTCTGACTTCACTATATTGGGCTTTTTTCTGGGCTAGGTACTCTGAGGTACAGAGAAAAAGAAGACCTGTTTTCATCTCTTGAAGGATCAGTAGGAAATCAATGACCCATCGTAGGAACTTAAAAACAGTTTGTGCTCCTTCTTATCTCCCCAAATGATCAATAAAAGATTTCATCATGATTATAATAAAGTTTTATTCTGTTTATTCCCAAATGTTTATGCTCTGAATATTGGGCAGTATTCTTCTCCATTCCCCATCCCCCACACCCTGCCTCTGGTAAAAGTGGTCTTCATCGAAAGATATAACAAAGTCTGTTTGATCAACATTTATGGATAAAATAATAAGTGACAATCTGAAATCAAAACACGTCCCTGTATTTAAGTCCATACTGTAAATCAGGCTCTCCACATTCAAATGTACTGTCTCTAATTAATTTCAGGTGTTTAAAGCTGTATCGTGGTAAGTTGTCATGGTTTCGAACAAGTGAGGATAATTCAGCCATCTGCACTATTTCTTCTGCCTTACAAGCCAAGCATTCTGAAATAAGATGGATTTAAATGTGCAGAGACAGCATTCAGAGACTGAACAAAACAGAAATGTTAAACACACAAAGATTCCCATCAGCCCAACTATCCCACCAATATTTGGAGGGTGTCTTTTAGAGGTTGCCTGTTTTTCACGTATGTTTTATTTTGACTGATCTCTTTCTTCAAGAGAATGGTTGCTCCACCTTTAATTTTTTTTCCCCTTGGGTCATTTTGGCATCTAATCTCCCACAGCAACACCCAGATACCTTAGAAAGCCCCCAGATCTCTAGTGAAGAAATGAGTTTCCTTTTGGAAGTACTGAAATGTGACGCTTAATGCGAGAATCACCATTTAACAAGCGATATTGAAGACTGACCTTAGAGTTGTTTGCAATTGACATGGTTAGTAAGAGTGCAACATCTGGAGCAATGCAGTGATATTGTTTAACTAGTGTTATCCTGTTCACAATATTGCATTGTGTAATCACAGAAAACTTTATCAAAGGAGAGTATACCTCCCTCCCTTAACTAGTGACTTCCACTTAAGCTGTTAGGGTTCCAACTGTGAAAATAAAAGTGCTGTTTGGGTAACAGCTTGTGGAGAGGGCTTCATATTTCCCCCAGAATGTACTTGTGAAAGATTAATGAGTTCCCCATACGTGCCAAGTCAATCTGTTCCTCCCTGTCAATCACTCACCCAAGACAAGTGTCTCTATCTCTGTCAATAGGTTTTCAAACAGATGTGTAGCTTAAGCTTTAATTAAATCATTGAAACAAATGATTACTAAAGACTTTCCAAATATGAGGGTAAGGGATTTTACAAGAGCGTCAATTGGGAAGATCTTTGTCCACTCCAGTCCTTCTAAAAACCCAACAGTGACAGTGGGAGGTTGAAAAGACCTCTTCTGAGCAATTTTAGTACCTTCTACTGCATTGGGTGTTTGGGAAATTCAGCATAGTTAGGGCTTTTAAAAAGCTTTGTACTTTCTGTGTTCTTATCTATCTTTATCTAAAGATCTCCTAACATCTAGCCAACCTCTGCTTACCTGCTTTTCTGGTAAGGTAGTAATAAGCTAGTAATGAGCCTGCAGCATCATGGGAGTGCTTAGAGCCCCATAGCATGCTGGGAGGCCTCCTGTGGACACTAGATCAGAGAGTGCTAACTATCGTCACTGTTGACATCTTGTTTTCTTTCTTAAAATTGTTGTGCTTCCATTAAACGGCGTCTAAAAGGAAACTTTAGTATGAGTGATTTATTCTGCTTCCAAACTTATAAAATAGAAGTGAAGAAAGAAATTGAACTTGGGATACAAGAGTAAGCACCAGCTGCCTCCTCCTGCAGAATTTACAGATAGGGTCATCTAAATGAAGAGTGTGCCTTGCCTAGTGCCCCTTGGGGACTGGGCAGAGCTGGCTCAATGTGGCTGATTCAGGAGGGACTGACATCAGAATCCACAGCTGCATAAGGAAGTACCCGAAAGAGTGAGTCAGAAAAGGAGCTGATATATAAACTACATACCATTCAGTGGTATTAATTACGTTCACAATGTTTTGCTACCATCACCACCATCCATTACCCAAACTTTTCTGTCAACTCCAACAGAAGTGGTTAAATAGGTAATTTTGGATTATATCTGTGTTACCAGAATAAAAATTTTAAGAAAACAAAAACAAAACTTTGGCCTGTACAACACAAATCACGATGGACTATAGTTAACGGTATAATTATATCAATGTTGTTTCATCAGCTGTAACAAAAGTACCACACTAATGCAAGGTGTTAGTAACTAGGAAGGCTGTCGGGGGTGGGGAGATGGGGGGAGCAGGGGAGTTGGTATACAGGAACTCTGTACTTTCTGCATGATTCTCTAAACCTACAACTTCTCAAGTAAAAAAACGAAACAAAAAAGAAAGGAGCTGAGATCAGGATCTGGAGTACATGATGATGTATCAGAGTCTAGATTCAGTGAAATAGTATTTTCTTTTCCTAGGACTGTTGAGTTGGTGATTTTATCATTATAAAGACACTACAAGCCCTTGGTCAAATTGCTATATTTCGTTTGGTTAGACAAGTGACTCAAAATCAACTTGCGGGTCTTGTTAAAATGTGGATTCCTAGAACCTAATCCAGTAGGGCCACCAAATCTGTATTTAAAAAAAAGAAGTCTCCTGTTGATTCTGATTTATGTGGCCCTCAGACCCTATTTGGAGAAGCAGTGGTTTAAAAGAAAAATATTTAGACTGAAATGATGCATGACCATAGGTGAATGCTAATTCAAATGCATTCCTTTCAGAGATGCTGCTAGCTAATTTTCGAAAGAGATGGTGTCGAAATATTAGGTTTTACTTACTGGTAATGTACAGGGTAAAAACATGTAGAGACACAGGCATGATTTTCTGTGCTAATATCAGCCAAAAGCTACCACTTGACCATCATCTTAATTAGCTCATTTACATTATAAATACCATGAGCAGTCACCAGCTGCAGGTGTAGGTCCACCCTCTGGTTTATGCCTATGTAATTTGAAGACATGACATTCAAAAGAACATTCTGTTCTGCATAGGGGATAAAAGAAACTACCAATTCAACAATGAAAATAGTTTTTAGTCAGAATTAGCAAATGGCATGCTGCATTGACTGCTTCAGAAACCTTTCCTCTTTCAGTATACCCTGCGCATCTCGGCACTCACTGTTTTCAAACAACTTTGTTGGCAGCCAGGTATCAAAGTGGGAGTTGGGTAGCAATTGAGAATGTCCCTTCCACATCTGCTCCAACCTTCTCTTTAGTCTCAAGCTGCGGAGCAGAGAGGGTTCTAGGACACCTGAAGAAAGAATACTCCTGGATTATATGAGTGTGAGGAAGAGAGTGCTTGTGGAGGGGGTGACGTGGTACATGGCAACAAGCCATAAGCAGCCTTCTCAGCGCCCATCATCCAGCAGAGCAACTCTTGAAATTGTTCAGCTTCTACAAGGTTTGGGCAATCTCTTGAGAAAGGAGAACAGTGTTTGGACAAGCTGGCAGTTCCTTGGATTCTGGTTCAGAGCCAACAGCAAGGAATCTATGATAGGGTAGCTTTGCTGTCCTTGACTGGGCTTCTTTAGTGCTCTGAGGCCAAGGTAAGTTTCATTTACCTTCACTAAGGAATAGATGTGAAAGTGGGCGGAAGACAGGCTCATGAAATTAAATGGTCTTTAAAATGTGCCTGGCAAATGGTTTACTATTCTTCAGGACTTCTGAGAAGAAAAAGCATGACAGCTAATTAATATCTCATGGACCAAGCAAGCAATAAAACTGATGGAATCTCCATTTGCTAAAAGGAACACAACAGGCCCACAGTGCATGTGCCTCTGAATGTTATAGGGTGGCGATAAATCACATGTCTATTCAATATCATTCGTCAGCAGGACTAGATTCAGTCCAGGAGAATGACATGGACTAAATTTGCTATAATGCTAATTTACATTACCATTAATGAGCTTACAAATTTAAATCATCGACAAGGAAGTGCTATTGTACATCTAGCTTATTTCTGTCTCACTCAGGCTGATAAGACATTCTCCAGACAATTGTAATTATGGGTAATTTGTAAAAATAATCAGAGCTGCTTTTTATTAGATGCAATAAAAATCAATTCTTTATTCAATTATCATTCTTAGCTGTGCAGGGATAGCTACTCCTGGGTAAGTACTAGTGTCTGAATAAAACTAATAATAACGATAAAGTTTTTGAAGGCTAAACTTCCTTTTAAGATCAAAACATAATTTTTATTTAAGTCCCTCCCACACCAATGAATCATGAGTGAACGATCTGCATTCACATTTCACCGATTTGGCGACAAAGGATCTTAAAAAAATATTATTGTCCACAATAGCACAATGACTTTTTTTTAGAAAGCATGAGCACCACTCTATCCTGTAAATAAAAGGGGGGTGGATCACAGCAAATACGAACTGAGCATCAAGTCAAGGAGACAGGTCAACCCTGTAGACTCCTGAGTCAGGGAGAGGCTGTGATTCCTCATTCCCAAAGTCTCCTGCTAATTTAGGAGATGTGATTAGCATATGAATTTCTTACTTCAAGAGGCAGTTCTCTAAGCATGATTCTTCCCTCTTGTTATGTAGATATTGTTTATTTCACAGGAAACCTTCCACAATAACATTAAAGCTCAATGTCAGCCAGGTGCCAGCATGACCTTGAAGAAGACCAGAGGTGTCTAAGCCCCACAGCTGTCTTTTCACCCTCCAGGTGATCTGAGCCTTTTGTTCTATATATCTTCCATCTTACTGTCCATTCTAAGAGCTTGGTGAATTTACTTACCCCATCCTGTTGCTTTTGCTTTGTGACTATTAAAAAAAGATTAAAAAAATAATGCATCTAAATTGTGGAAATTCAGGTGATTCGGTTAAGAATGTTTTACAACGAGCTAAGGATCTGAAGTCCTGGGCTCTAATTAATTTGAGAGCACTCACTTACTAATGGTGTGATCCTGGGTAAGTTGTTTCCTTTCTTTGAGGACTGAAAGAGACTCTGTATGAAAAAGACCTATCAAAACTAACTCAGAAAGCTCCATATACTGTCATATAGTTAATCTGCTGCTTTCTCTGAAATTAAAGCTCTTCTTGACTGGGTATTACAGAAGTGTTGGCCAATTTGGACTCTGCTTATAGTGACAACGTCATGTAAGCTTGGCCCTGTCCACTCAGCTTCTCCCAGGAGCATCAATGCCCTAGAGGGAAACTGCTGTGAAAGCAGAAGAAATTTTCCTCCCATAAAGAACTATTGTTGTTCGTTGGAGGCAATGATTGGTTCCTCAAACACTGCTATAGTCTCCCAGATGTTAGCTAGAATATTCTCTCGGTCCCTGCCATGGATGACTTTAAAGACTTGTAACAGAAATACAGTCATCATTTAGGAGAACTGGAGCGTAGGAGTCACCTAGAAGAGTCAAATAAATTTCACGTATTCCATGGTCTTGTTAAAAGTAATATCATGCATTAACACTTGATTTTTTACCCTGTAGCTTGGTTAATCAAGAGCTGGTCAGGTTCATAGCTTCAAGCAGTACATGACATCATTTGACTAGTGTGGTAGTAAGCTTATTGTATATAAGTGTGTGTGTGTGTGCAAAGAAACACATCTAGATCATTTTTGCATAATATTTTGCTTACGTGGTTGAAAAGAAAATGCCATAGAAAATTTACAAACAACTGTGGTAGAAGTTTAATGTAACCTTCTCTGGTGTAAGCCTAGGGCTTGTTTTTTTACTCATCTGACCAGAAGTGCAGCTCCCAAGTACTTGTCTAAATTGTGATTTTCAGGAAGAGTAGAAAAACCAACTCTGTTTAGAAAGGACCCACTTAAATCAGGTCTCATTATGTGTAGAAATAAATGCTGCCTTTGATATGACATTCTCTGTATAGCACTTTTGAAGAACATTCATCCATTTATTTGGCTAACATTCATAGAGTAAAGACAAATTGGAAGTGGCAGAGAGTGGGGTTGTGGGTGATGAGCTCAGAATGGACAAGTGGAGTTTGAGATGTCTGTTGGTCATCCAGATGGAAGGGTCCAGCATACAGTTGGATATGCGTGCCTGGACTTAAAGGCTGGATTAGAAACCACCAGTGTCTGCTGCATATGAAGTTAGCCAGGATGATTATGGAGGATGGCAAGAAAGGATGACAGAGGGGAATCTATTGAACAGTAACAATGAAAGGTAGATGGAAGAAACCGACTAAAAAGAAGTCATCACAAAGGTAAGACTACTAGTTTCATCACCTGTTTGTAACATTACTTATGGTGTGACTCCATGTTACTGCATCTGAAGTTTTAATTCCAGGAAAGAGGCCTTCAGGGAAATTTTTATATACTGAATCATGGTGATTTTTAATTAGAACATTGTTTTGATTTGCATGTGCCAGCCTATTAATTTTGTTTCTATAAGGTCTTTGTGATGATAGCTGGAGGAGAAAAGGGCATATATTTGCTTGATAACCAAATTGGAAACCTAAGTTTTTAAAGCAAATCTTTTAAAACCATTTTTAAAGAGCTGAGCAACTTAGGCACCTCTCAGGCATCTCTACCTTCGGGCAAGGGCAACAATATTATCTGAAAAATATACCTGTGCTCATAAACATTCATACACACACAGTCTTAATGTCTAGCATTGACATGAGATTTTTCTAGGTCTCCATGCACTAAAGAAGTGGCTCCTTTCTTTAAGAAATGCACAGTCATGAGGGGTAAGGAGCGGGGCATATGGAAATCCCCCATATTTTTAATGTAACATTTATTTACTCTAGGTATCTTTTAAAAAAATAAAAAAGTATAATATATATATACTTAAAAAAAAAATATATATATATATAAATGTGCAGCCTATCCAGCCAAACTAAAACTCTTTATGTTTCATCCAAAATTTCAAAACTACCTTGATAATTTATTAACTCAAAAGAACATGCTCACATCCTCATACAGAGAATACTGCAGAGATAGAAGATGGAAGATAGTCTTTGAAACTCTTGAAACAAAAGAAAACAAAAACCTTTTACCCATTCCGGAAGGTATGAGTGGGAGAAATTCTATCACTTCCAAAGACTGTCTCCTAAATTGTAATTTCTGAAAATAAAATCTCTTTTTGAAACAATTTAAAATTAAGATCATGGAATGCCTTAAAGGCACTTGGCAGTTTCACGTGGTAATAGTACAAAAATGGCCTCAGTCTCCAGATCTCAATGGTGAGTTAATAATGATAATAATGATTGTGCATCTCTTCAGGAGTCTGTCCTTCTTGTGTTCATACTAAATGGGGCCTGACTGTATCCTTAAGATATCTGAAACTCCTAGGTGACTGAAGATTACTCTTCCTGTTAGCTTTATGTATTCACATACAGAGAGGAATATACACAAATACATACACCCAGAAGGAACATACTCTTTCTAGCTTCTTTGATGAACTTTGCCTTCTAAGAAGCATATTCAGTTTTAGAGCAATGTGTCTCTTTTGAGGGTCTTCACTATACCTTGTCATTCTAGTTCTTTCTTAGCCCTTTGATTTTATAATCAATAAGGCATGTAATTTCCTTTTAAGAATTTGGGTTTTTACCTTTCTAAATTTCTTATCATTTTACGTTCCAACTATCTATGCAAGATTTCATTGAAAGTCTTTCCTACCAAGTAGGAACACATAGATTACCTATTTCTGTGTGAAACTTCTATTTGTGCACCAATGAAACCAAATCTGCTCTAATCATTAACACATAGGGCTTATCTACAGAAATTCGGAGCTGTAGCAACTGTGCTGGCTGAGGCACTTGCATGGGAAGCAGAATGTTGCCAATGGTGGGCTTAAGATGCTCTTGTTTTTTTTTAACATGACCAACCAGATGGAAATATGAAATCTTCCATTTATTAAATGGAAATTGCTGGTAACTCCTTGGCTGCCATATTTGAAGCTCTCATCTTACTCCTATACAACACCACCATTGATATTGCAGCTATACCCCCAGCCCTGTGAAGTAAGAGGTTCTGATGTTTATTGTTGAATGAATGTGTACAATGAGTATTTGTTAAGTGAATAAATGCTGAGTGGAAGTTGAATGGATGCATGAATCCCAGCTCAACTGTAAGGATCACCTTCTTATTTAAAATCTGGGAAATGACTGCTTTCATCATAGAGGTTTAAGGGGCCCCTTAAGCTGATTTTATACTAAGCTTACCAGGTTCCACCAGCTCTCCAGCAACTGGCAGTTATATGCATACAGCACTATAGTAAGATGCCTCCAAATTCAGGGGACAAGTCGCCCTCTGACTGTTAAATCAGTAAAAGTCAAAGTACAGTGAATGTGAATGGCCATCTGCAGAATAACCCACCCTAAGTAATAGTTTAAATGCATGGAGCTGAAGAATCTAAAATGTTCCCAGATAGCCATTAAAATATATCTATATCTGTAAATACCTTTATATATACATATATCTCTGTCTCTATCTATCTACATATATAGAGAGCTATATATATAGTTAAGCCTGGAGGGTTACTAAAGAACATCATAACCTAATCAATTGCTCTAAAGCTTAATGGTCTGTTGTAACTGCATAGTGCATATAAAAGAGGAAATTGGACAGTATGAATTTGTTTGGGTTTATCTGTCAGCTCATTTTGACTACCAGCTCTTCCCTCCTTCTTCTCTCTGGAACTAGACTTGTTTGACCTTCCACGTACAAGCTTTCCATTCTGCACAATCCTTCCTCTTAGCAGGGGAGATGGAAAGAACTCCAACCCTTCAGTCTGGAACTCCGCATTGACTCACTTTTCACTTTGCTTGGTTGTGTTCTAAACTTAATCCTGGTCTGATCATTGTGCCTTCTAAGAAGGAAAGACACCAAGTATGATTAATAATAACCTTCTGGTAACCAGACAAGAATATGCTATTGACCTTTCCAAAATATGTACCAGGGAGTGCCCTATAGGATGTAACATGTTCTGTGAGAAGATGTTTCCAATGACTCTCAAGTTTGGGAAATGCTGTATACTATATCCAATGCATGTGCACTTACAAGGCAAATGGGCATGTCAAAGACTGGGAAGTAATATGGTAAAGAAATCTATTTTGCTTCTTTGAGGCCAGTATTTCCCAAACTTATTTGACCATGGGATTCTCTAGTTAGTGAATGTTTGTTGAATGAACGGCTAACAATATCAAGCAAGAAAGTTCTCCTTCCTGGTTCATGTGCACCAAGAACCCTACCTACATATAATTTGATGCCTGAGAAATTTTGATGCTGGGAAGAAATATTTATATTTCAGCAAGTAAAATTTTGTGTTGTGTGTAAAGAAGGATTCTTGGGTCCCATCTTGGAATCAGGAGAAAGACTGCTGAGATTATTTAGCAATATTTGCCATGGGTAGCAAATGTGAGGGACTTGCTCATTTTTGTTACCCCTGCCCCAGATATTAGTGACCTCACCAAGAAGCTGTCCCTTTGTGAGGCTCTGGCTGGACTTCGGCCATTCTCATTGGTGAATGGTGGCCAAATGTGGGACAGACCTTCAATATTAGACTTGTTTGTTCTTTCCACTTTACCTGGTAGTTGGAAAAGAATGGAATGAGTCTGCAGAGCTTCACATTTATTTGTTAAAGTAACACATCTGTTTATGGCTTTAAAAAGATAGCATGGGCATTTTGGTAGAACCCTGGTAGTTACATGTAGATGACAAAAATTATATCATAAGTTAACTTTCATGTACCTGAGATTATGTACCTTAGAGCCACCGAAAAAGCAGATAAATGTAGCCACTCTCCTTTCCACACCATCTACCTTTACCTCTTCAGATAATTTACATGAAGGACCTGAGGCCCATGGCCCTTAGGAATTTGTAAAACTTCCATAATAATAGTACCTAGCTCATCAGATTCTTGAGAAAAGTAAATAAAAGAGTGTAGATACAGTGCTTAGCTCAGTGCACAGTACAGAGTAGGGATGCAAACTATTTTAGTTCTTAGTAATCAGCAAACCAAAGGAACAGAACCTTGAGCCATCTTCCTAAGCCTTTGCCTCCCATTTCATACTCTCCATAGGCAGTTCCCAGAACCATCCAAAGCTGGCACTTCTGCCTTCTTTGCTCAAGTGTCTGACATCTTCCCTGAGACATGGCTTCTCCACTTTGGAGAGCTCCTGCCATCCTGGGGCACTCTTGATGGTCAAGTGTCAGTCACTCTGCTTTTTCTTGTTCTGGGTTGGGGGTGGGGTGGGGGGGAAGGACAGTGACTCTCCATCTGTAACGCATCTTGATGGACACAGATAGGACATCTGTGTTCCTTTCCTTGTCTCAGCCCTCTTGTTTCCAGCCTCCTCTCCTTTCCTCTTTCTCAACGCTGTCCCTGCATTTGCCTTTTCTTGGCCACCTGAAATCTTCCTGTGCCGTCAAGAGAACTGTTCACAAGCGCTTGCATTTTGTAAGCAAGTTCCGTTACCATGGCAGTATGGCTCTTGTCAGGTCCTGATTGGAAACCATCTAGCTTGACTAAGTAGTTACTAATCTGTTTGGTTTCCATTTAAACTTCCTCCCCCCATCATGTGTTCATTAGTGTGGTTTATATTCAGTGTCTGATGATAGCTAACCATTTTTTGTGAAGCCTAGAGCATAATAGGTATTAACAGCTCAAGCCTTCTGATGCATCTGCTATTTGTTTTCCCTCCCTACTAATTAGCGGGTCCACATTCTCCTTTGTCTTGTTCCTAATGTATTTGTGAAATATTGTCTGGCTGCTCTTTGTTTCTTTCACAAGTCACATCTCATATTGTGCTTTGGCTATCTGGCTGCTGTGCCCATATTACACATGCCCTATTCTCTTACCCTTGCCTTTAGCAGTGTGCCCTCATTTTCCCTTTGCATGTCATTTCATCCTGGTAGCTTAAAACTCAGCGTGGGTTTCTCTCTCCCCAGAATCACTTGCTAGGTGAAAGCTTGAGAAAAAGCTCTGAAACACTGGGAGAAAAAGATTATTTGGCTCTTGTGGTGTCTAGTGCTTGGGACAAAATCTAAAATATTCCAGAATTTTCTGGAAGGCCTACCTACCCTTTCCCAGCAGTCTGGAGAGCTTGCCATGGTGTCAGATCATGGCCTGGATATTTCAGGGGTCATGGTATCTTCGGTTCACCGCATGATAAGTTGGACAAGGTGCCAGGTGTAAAAAGGGCCTCCATACTAGCTCTTTTTACCCTTTCCTACTCTGATGAAAATTGATAGAAACTTCAGTTTTCTCCATTGGTCTCCAGACGAATGCCTACAAGGTCAACTGGAGGAAGGTCTGATGTTGCCATGTCGTTTTTAAAATGTGAAACAGGTAAATTCTCCTGTGGCAGCCTACTACCTGGCCTGATGCACTATACGATTTAGTAGACCCAATTATGCAGTAAAAAGTAACACACTGAAGTCAAAAACAGTGGAAAAGAGTTCCTCATCTGGTCATAGGAAGAACGCACGAGGGTAACCAGGGGCCTGACCCTGCTTCACCTTTTTATGCTCAGAGGTTCTGGGCTGGTCTAACCTGAAGGACCTCTTACTTCCCTCTGGCTTTGGAAACCACCTTGGGCACTCCAAGTAACGAGGGAGGCAGAGAGCCTCACCTACTCTCTTCTGTCTCCCCTGTGCATTGAGGTTTTGCTGGTTTAATAGGAAACACGAGTTAAAGCAGCCTTAACCAAATCCAACTCATCAGTCTCACTAGTCTTTGGCCCAGGGCCAGCCTCATGGTCTGACCTAACTCAGCACACAGAAGGTGGTTTTCATAAACAGAATGTCCTGCCGTCATTCACCTATTAGAAGGCTTTCTTGAGGAGGAGAGGAACATGACAGGCTTTTTAAAAATGTCGGCCCTTTGCTTTCATGGGATACATCTGTAAGGATTCTTTTTCTTTTTCCTTTTGCCACCACTAGGAAGTCAAATTAGCTGTTGAGTTGTGAAGTTCCAAAGCTTACATGTTTGACAGTAAAGCAGACATTGCTTATATCTGATGTCCCATTCTTATGCACCACTGTGCGTGATCGCTACTCAGCATCACACTCTCCCAACATCCACGAGAAGAGTAGAACCCAGGTTAAGATCACACAATGACAGACCTGGAACAGGTCTTCCTGCTGTCTGCTGAATTTTCCAC
>JAQZBX010017986.1:0-35041 GCA_029593785.1 Cabassous unicinctus | reverse complement strand
TATGTCTACAACAGAACACCACCAATTCCACTGTAGTCCACAGCTCCTCCCCCCATCCTGAGGGGACTTGGAAGGTGATGTCCACTCCACCTCCAAGTGAGAGAGGGCTTATATTCCATGGATATAGTGGATGGGATTATCTTGCCTTCAGCTGTAGGCCCTCTGCATTCCCTGGGATCGCTGTTGCCCATCGTCGTCTCCTCGCCAGGTTACTTTGATGAGTCCATTGAGATGTAGGGTAGGAGTTGCAGCTCCACTGAGATTCCAGGCACAGCTGGCAAATAGGTGGGCCAGAGGATACAGTCTCTGGAAGTACACCTAAAAACTCCTGCATCACATATAGGTTTGAGTAGAAGGGACTGATGGACCATGTGCAGGGATGACTTGTTTGAGTCCAACTCTGTCACTCTCAGGGACACTGATGCCAATGAAGAGCCCACTAATTAGGCATCATTCTCTGGGGCTATCCCCACTTGTATAGGACCTGGGTGTCACCAGAGCCCTTAGGGGTCACTCATTGTGGGGTGATATCCACTTCCCCACCCCATATTAAAACCTTTTTTTTTTTTATGGATGATATCATTGTTATAACTGTTATACAGATAGTAAAATATAGCAACTAAAATTTTTCAGTGGTTTACAGTATAGTTTACATTTTGGACTGTACAGTTTAATAATTTTTGATGTTATTTACCATGTCCTGTGCCCATTAATGTAAGGTAATGAAGAGTATTTCCCATTACCATTACATAGCCCATTTGATCTTTTCTGTTCCTTCCTCCCCACGCCCTGGGACATATGACTCTTCCCTGTCTTGGCTCATGGGATGTCAAGATTCATTTTTACATGTCCTGGTTATTCTAACCTGACCTTCCTAATCTAACCACCTGTTAATCTTGCACCACTAGTAAAATCTCTACCCAACTGTCCTATCCTTCCATATGTAACTATACTCTTTCAATTTCATTGATTCTTATTAGTCGTGTTTGAAAGACGGTGTGGAAAAGTTTTAAAAAAATGATTCACAAGTCAATTTCCTCCTTGAGGTGTGTGCATCAGTGCACTGTAACGAGTTATGCCCCTTTGTGTTATAAGGTCATTTGTTTTGCCCTTCACTACAAGTTTTCATATGGTCATGTATGAATGATATACGTCGCTAAAATATTGATGAAGGGAAAGACGGTGGTGTGAGTCAAACAAGAAAGTTTGTAATTGCCTATTTCTGTAAAGTGGTCCTTTTCTTTGTTTTTCTTCATTGTTGAATTCTATAATCACATGTTCATAGAATGAATGGCGGTACATACTCCTTGATGGACTAGATCCTCATACTTATGAATCATTCCTGTCATCCATGGTATCTTGGGAATAGTTGACTAGCTCTTTGTCAACTAATGGACCTTAGCAGTGACTTTTGTTGCCTATGTGGGAAGAGAATTTCACAAGCCATAGGAGAAATTTTGAGTTTGGGAAATGTTTACTCTGAGTTCCAACGTTTTTTCTGTGTATCTGTGGATTCTGCTTTCTTTGTAAGAATGAGTTTGATTTATTTCCAATTCTTTCTATAAAATACAATATGGCATAAGAACACTTATATATATACAGATACCTACATCACAATCCCCCTGCATTGGAGAATGACACAAAGATATCCAGAAAATCAGGAAAGGTTTTCTTCAAACAAAACCTGGAGCCTCCTGACCACCCAGTAAATAATCATGAAGTCATGTAAATGATTTCCTCTGAATTATCGATATAAATTTCAGATTATTAAAAAACGGAGGAATCACTAGGGAGAATTTGGTTTCCTCCAATTATTTTTCTCCAAGTTAGACTAGTTTAACATCATTTCTTCAACAATTAGGAAGAAAATCGGATTCAAAAATTTATTTGAAAAAGGCATTCCACAAAAACTCATATCACTGAAGCCTCTTAAACTTAAAGAATTTACTATTTTAAAAGGCTAAAAAGTTTCATTTGCATTTAGCATTGACAAAGTATGTGGAAAATTTCTTTCTTTCTAGTAAATGTTTACTAGTAGATGATAATAGATATTTAACCATTCTTTTAAAATTGTATTTTACCGAGTACTTTAAAATATATTTTTCTTTTTTAAATACACCAATTTTGGATATGAGAGACTATCACCCTATTCTGAGTTACAGCTATTTTTCACCTCGAACTGCTCCATTCCTGTTTTGTGTGTGTGTGTGTGGTACTAGCCCCATTTTATTGGCACAGAGGCCCATGAACACATCATCTATATAACGGCTAGATTTGAGTGTCTGTGATGTCGTGTAGACTTTGGCACGTACATCATTGAAGATCACATAGGCAGCCCAGCAGTGTAGTCAGGGCAAGCCAACCACTGGTACATTTCATAGGAGACATAGTATTTGCTGCTTTTCTTTCTAACAGGAGCACCATGATGAACATGCCCAATCCAAAAATCTTGAAATCCAATTTGTTCTAAATCTCGAAGGTATTCAGTAAAGATTTGGCATGTGAATAAACATATCATTTTCTGCAGTCATAAGGAATCTGGCATGTGGACAAAATGTATTTCCACAATGTATTTGTAAATACACATTTTTTAACAGAATCTGTAAATTAACAAAACATTAATGCAGTTGATCATCATACACATAAAACTGTCTTTGATTGTCACATGACTTCGAGGTGTAATATTTCTTACATCATGATAAAATATCATGACATTATTCACAATTGTATTGCCAATGACAATACAATAGGGTCAAAATTATTTTCCAAGCCCTGCCTTCAACATGTCTGGAAAGTTGTGTTCATTTGGTGTGTCTGTTTTAAAAACCCTGGTTTTTAAATTTTCCACATAGTCCTGAATTGGCTAGTAGATTTTTTTTTTATTTTAATTCTAATTTTGAGAATTAGGGTGCTATTTCTTTTCTCCAAGATTCCATGCTTCTCTTTCTTTTCTATTTTTTGCAGTGCCTACTCTCCTGCTGCAGATTTTCGGAAGATCCCATCCTCCATGCCCCCAAGTTCCAAATGATTACTCTGCAGCACTAAAATACATGTATCTGGTGTCTGGTGACTTTTGATACTGTTTGCCATGCATTGAGATGACAATAGTTTCTCATTGTATTCTCATTTCTTGCTCTGCCCTTGGATTCCATTGCTCTGAATGTCTCTGGTTGGAAATATGATGGTTTTACTAGTGATCTTGTTACGTGTGGAATTTTATGTGAATGGGATATGGGCACTTCCCAAGAGAATTTTTTTCTCAGAAAGAATGAATGTCTTAATGGAAATTGCATGACAGAAAAAAAAATATTTCATCCCTTGAGAGATTATTTTATCTGAATGTTCTACCTATAATATAATAATTAGAATGTGGTTTTAATTTATTTCTGTTATATCAGTCAAATTATTTTCCTTTATAAGTGTTTGAGCCATATTATCTCTTTCTTATCATTAACTATATTGAATCTAAACAAATTTCACTCCCTTTTAAAATTTGCATTTTCTGGCAAACTTGTATACATTTCAGTATATAATTTTATATTAAAGATGTCCTCAACCCATTTAAAAAGGCCATTCATTGCTCCCTTTCTCCACATGATGTGGTATGTGATCATATATCAATTGAATGGATAGATAACCAAAAGAATTTTTCAAGAACACCCAGAAAAACACTTATATATGGCAGAGACACAAAGTGTTTCAGAGGTGAATAATTTCTTGTTTGTTCATCTGGACTTTCTCTAATATAATTATTATAGAAATAGTGAAAGGGTTTAATAATGATTGAAGAGAACAATGCGTGCATCTGTGAATATAACAATCACCAGGGAATGTACACATTGGATAAAAAGGATACTGGTTTAGTATTTATCATTGAAACAGATGTGTTTTAAAAAATATGGTTAATGTCAGAAAAAGCACAGAAAAGTGCGGCATCATACATACTTATTAGTCATGTATGAAAGACGGTCTGGCGAAGTTTTAAAAATGATTCACTATTCAGGTTCCTCCTTGACATGTGTCCATAGGTCCCTTTTAAGGACTTATGCCCCTTTATATTTTAAGGTCGTGTGTTTTCCACTTCGCTACAAGTTTATGTATTTTCATGTATGAGTGATATCAATTGCTAAAAAATTAATGAATGGAAAGAGGGTGGTGTGAGTCAAAGAGGAAATTTTGCAGTTACCTATTTCTCTAAATTTGTGATTATTAAAAAATGCAGTAATCACTGAGAAGCATTTTGTTTCCTCTGGTTATTTTTCTCCAAGTTTGAGTAGTTTTACCTTATTTCATCTACAATTATGAAGAAAATCAGTTCCAAAAATTTATTTGAAAAATTAAAAGGAAGCCTTTTAATTTTAAAGAATTTACTACTTAAAATGGCTAAGAAGTTTTATTTCCAATGAGCATTGACATGGTGTGTGCAAAACTTCTTTCTCTCTATGTAAAGGTTTATTAATAGATGAGAATATATATTTAACCATTCTTTTAAAATTTTATTTTACTGAGGACTTTAATGTTTTTTCCTTTTTTAAATACACCCAATTTAGATATGAGGGACTATCATCCTAATCTGATTTATGTCTAGTTTTCACCTCCAAACTGCCCCAATCTTGTTTCTGTAAATGCACATTTTGTAACAGAATCTGTAAACAAAACATTTATGCACTTGATCATCACACCCATAATACTTTCTTTGAGTATCACATGACACCGTGGTGGAATAGTTCTTACATCATTATAAAAAATTTTGACATTATTTGCCCTAGCCAAAGACCTTTCCATATGTTCAAAACTATTTTCCAAGCCATGCCTTCAACATGTCTGGAATACTGTGTGTATGTGGTGTGTCTGTTTTAAAGAATCTGTGTTATAATCTTTCCACATAGTCCTGAGTTGGCTAGTGGATTTTTTTCCCTTTTAATTCTAATTTTGAGAATTAGGGTGCAATTTATTTTCTCCAGGATTACATGTTTCTCTTTCATTTCTATTTCTGCCATTGCATTTTCTCCTGAGGCTGTCTTTTACAAATATCCCTTCCTCCATGCCACCGACTTCCAAATAATTTTTTGCAGCACTGTAATATGATGTATCTGGTGTCTGGTGATTTTTCATGATATTGGCCTTCCATTGAGAAGACAATAGTTATTCATTCTATTCTCATTTCTTCCTCTGCCCTTGGATTCCATTTTCTGAGTATCCCTCACTGGAAATACATTGGTTTTCCTAGTGATCTTGTTATGTGTGGGAATATGTGCCAATGGGATATGGGCAATTTCCAAAGAGGAATTTTTTACTCAGAAAGAATGAATGCCTTAATGCAAATTGCAGGGGAAAAAAATTATTTCATGCTGTGAGAGATTATTATGGTTGAATGTTCTACCTATAATATACTAATTTGAATTTTGTTTTAATTTATTTCCATTATATCTGAGGAATTATTTTCTTTTATAAGTGTTTGTGCCATACCATCTCTTTCTTCTCATTGACTATATTAAATCTAACCAAATTTCACTCCCTTTTAAAATTTACATTTTCTGTGAAACTTATATCCATTTCAGTATATAATTTTATATTAAACACATTTACAACATGCTTAAAGAAGCCATTCATTGCTACCTTTCTCCACATGATGTGGTACATGATCATATGTCAAAGAATCAATAGATAACCAAAAAATTATTTTCAAGGACTCCCAGAAAGTCACCTATATATGGCAGTGTCAACAAAGAGTTTGAGGGGTGAATAATTTCTTCTTTGTTCATCTGGATTTTTTTTCTTTATTATAAATATTATAGAAATATTAAATGGGTTTAACAATGAAGAGAGGAACACACACCTCTGGGAATATGCCAATCACCACAGAATGTACAAATTGGGTAAACAGGATAATGTTTTAATATTTATCATTGAATCAAATTTGTTTCAAAAACTATCGTGATGTCAGAAAAGGTAAACAAACGAAGTGGCATCATTCATACTTATTAGGCATGTTTGAAAGATGGTCTGGTCAAGTTTTAAAAAATGAATAACAATTCAAGTTCCTCCTTGTGATGTGTTCAAAGATCCCCTGTAAGGAGTTACGCCCCTTTATATTGTAAGGTAGTGTGTTTCCTCTTCACTACAATTTTGTGTACATGCATGAATGTGTGATATCCACCGGTAAAAAGCTGATTAAGGGAAAGAATGTGGTGTGAGTAAACAGGAAATTTTGTAATTACTAAATCTCTAAAGTGGCCTTTTTAAATTTTCCTTCATTGTTGGATTTTATAAACATGAGCATAGATAGGAGGGCTGTATATTCTGCTTGAAGGACAAGGTCCTTATTTTTAGGAACCATTCCTCTCCCCCATGATATATTGTGAAAAATTGATTCCCTATTTGTCAACTAATGATTTTTATGAATCCCTTTTCTATCCTGTGTGGGAAGAGACTTTCAGAAGACATTGGAGAAATTTTGAGTGTTTGAGCTGCTTATTCTGAGTTCTGGTGTTTTTTCTGTGCATGTATATGTGGATTCTGCTTTCTTTTTAAGAATGAATTTGATTTTATTTCAATTCTTTCTAAAAAATTACAGTGTGGCATAAGACCATACACACACACATATATATATTTATATGCATACATGCATCAGAATCCCAGTGCCCTGGAGAATGACACAAAGTTATCCAGAAAATCAGGAATGGTTTTTTGAAACAAAAACTGGAACCTCCTAACCATTCAGTAAACAATCATGAAGTCATCTAAAATGATTTTATCTAAATTATTGATTTAAATTTGTGATTATTAAAAATGGAGTAATCACTGAGAAACCTTTCGTTTCCTCTTTTATTTTTCTCCAATTTGCGTGGTTTAATATTATTTCATTAACTATTAGGAAGAAATCAGTTCAAAAAATTTATGTGATAAAGGCATTCCACACAAACTCATATCACTGAAGCCTGTTTATTTCAAAGAATTTACTATTTAAAAGGGCTAAAAAGTTTCATTTTCAGTTAGCATTGACAGGGTGTGGAAAAATTTTTTCTCGCTCAGTAAAGATTTATTAGTAGTTGATAATAGATATTTAACCATTCATTTAAAATTGTATTTTACTGAGAACTGTAAAATTAATTTTGTTTTTTAAATAGTATAAATTAATTTATGAGAGAGTATCATCATAATCTGAGTTATATTTAATTTTTACCTCCAATCTGCCACATTCTTGTTTCTTGAAAAACATATTTTTTAACAGGATCTGTAAACTAATATAACATTTATGCATGCAATCTGCATAGTCATAGCACCTTCCTCCAGCATCACAGAATACCCTGGTGGAATATTTCAGATATCATGATAAAATATCATGACTTTATTTCCCCTTAGACACAGACCATACCATAAGTTCAAAACTATTTTTGAAGCCCTGCCTTCAACATATCTGGAAAGATGTGTGTATGTGATGTGTCTGTTTTAAAGAGTCTTGTGTTTTAAATTTTTCCACATAGTCTTGAGTTGGCTAGTGGATTTTGGTTTTCCTTTTCATTCTACACTGAGATTAAAGTGCAGTTTCTTTTCTCCAGGTTTCCTTTCTTCACTTTCTTTTCTATTTCTGGCATTGCCTTTTCTCCTGAGGCTGTCTTTTCCAAAGGTCCCATCCTCCATGCTCCTGAGTTCCAAATAATTAGTCTATATCACGGCAATTTGATGTATCTGGTGTCTGGTGACTTTTGATAATGTTGGCTCTCCATTAAGATGACAATAGTTTATCATTCTTTTCTCATTTCTGGCTCTGTCCTTGGATTCCATTGCTCTGAGTGTCTCTAGTTTGAAATACGATGGTTTTCCTAGTGATTTGTTATGTGTGGCAATTGTGCCAATGGGATATGGGCAATTCCCAAAGAGGAAATTTTTACCCAGCAAGAATGAATGCCTTAATGGAAATTGCAAGAGAAAAAGAAAAATTATTTCCTCCCTAGAAGTTATTATGCCTGAAAGTTACTCGAATAAAATAATTAGAATTTTGTTTATATTAATTTCCATTATATCAGACTAATTATTTTCCCTTATAAGTGTTTGTGCCATACTATCTCTTTCATATCATTGATTATATTAAATCTAACCAAATTTCACTTCCATTAAAAATTTATATTTTCTGTCAAATATACCCATTTCGGTGTTTAACAAGACCATTCATTGCTCCCTTTCCCCACATGATTTGGTATGTGATAATATATCAGTAGCATGGATAAATAACCAAAATTTTTTTTCAAGGACTGCCACAAAATCATCTCTACATGGCAATGTCAACAAATGGTTTGAGATGTGACTAATTTCTCCTTTGTTCATCTGAATTTTCTTTTTTTATTATAATTATTATAGAAATGCTTTAATAATGATTGAAGAAAGGAATGCATGCCTCTGTGAATATAACAATCACCAGGTAATGTACACATTGGATCAATAGGATATTGGCTTAATATTTATCATTTAAACAATTTGTTTTAAAAATATGATTGAAGTCAGTGAAAGCACACTAAAATGCAGCATTATTCATACTTATTAGTCTTGCTTTAAAGACGGTCTGCCCAAGTTTTAAAAAATGATTCACAATTCCAGTTCCTCATTGAGATGTGTGCATAGGTTCACTGTAAAGAGTTATGCCCATTTATTTTGTAAGTTCATGTGTTTTGATCTTCACTGTAATTTTTGGTATGGTCATGTATGAATGATATCCATCACTGAAAAATTGAAGAAGGGAAAGCGGGTGGTGTGAGTCAAACAGGAAGTTTTGGAATTACTTATTTCTCTAAAATGGTCCCCTTTTCTGTCTTTGTTCATTGTTGAATTCTATAATCAATTGTGCATAGAATAGATGGCAGTACATTCTCCTTGATGGACTAGGTCCTTATTTTTATGAACCATTCTTCTCTCCCATGATAGCTTGTGAATATTTGACTCCCTCTTAGTCAACTAAAAGTCCTTAACAATCCCTTTTTTCTACTATGTGGGAAGAGACTTTCACAAGTCATAATAGAAATTTTGAGTTTGAGAGCTGTATATTCTGAGTTTCAGTGTTTTTTGTTTTTATCTATGGATTCTGCTGTCTTTGTAAGAATGAACTTGATTTTATGTCAATTCTTTCTTAAAAATTATTATATGGCATAAGAAAACATATATATATATGGATACATGCATCACAATCCCAGTACAATGGAGAATGACTCAAAGATATCCCAAAAATCACGAAAGGTTTTCCTGAATCAAAACCTGGAGCCTCCTAACCATTCAGTAAACAATCATGAAGTCATGTAAAATGATTTCCTCTGAATTATTGATTTAAACTAGTGATTATAATAAAATGGAGGTATCACTCAGCAGAATTTGATTTCCATGATTATTTTTCTCCAAGTTAGAGTAGTTTAACATTATTTCATCAACAATTAGGAAGAAAATTGATTCCAAAACTTTATTTAAAAAGCAATCCACACAAACTCATATCACTGAAGCCTCTTAATTTTAAAGAATTTACTATTTAAAAGGCCAAAAAATTTCATTTCCAATTAGCATTGACATGGTGTGTGGAAAAATTCTTTTTCTCTAAGTAAAGGTTTATTAGTAGATGATAATAGATATTTAACCATTCTTTTAAAATTGTATTTTACAGAGTACTTTAAAAATTTTTTCTTTTTTATATACACCAAATTTTGATATGACAGACTATCATCCTAATCTGAGTTATAAGTAGTTTTCACCTCCAAACTGCCCCATTCTTGTTTCTGTAAATACACATTTTTTAACAGAATCAGTAAACTGAGAAAATATTTATGCACTCGATCATCATACTCATAAAATTTTATTGGAGCATCACAGAACACCTTGGGGAAATATTTCTTATATCATGATAAATTATCATGACATTACTCCCCCCTAGCCACAGACCATACCATATATTCAAAAGAATTTTCCAAGCCCTGCTTTCAACATCTCTGGAAAGTTGAATTCATGTGGTGTGTTTTCTTAAAGACTCTTGTGTTTTAATTTTTCCACATTGCCTCATTTGGCTAGCGGATTTTTTTTTTCCTTTTCATTTTAATATTGAGAATTAGGGTGCAATTTCTTTTCTCCAGGATTCTTTTCTTCTCTTTCTTTCTATTTTTAGCACTGCCTTCTCTCCTTCTTTTCCAAATATCTAATCCTTCATGTCCCCGAGTTCCAAATAATTAGTCTGCAGCATTAAAATGGATGCATATGGTGTCTGGTGACTTTTGATAATGTTGGCCCTCCATTGAGATATCAGTAGTTTCGCATTCTCTTCTCATTTCTTCCTCTGCCTTGGATTCCATTGCTCTGAGAATCTCTGGTTGGAAATATGATGGTTTTCCTAGAGATCTTGTTATATGTGGAATTTGTGCCAATGGGATATGGGCAATTCCAAAGTGGAAATTTTTCTCAGAAAGAATGAATGCCTTAATGGACACTGCATGGCAATAAAAAAATTATTTTATGCCTTGGGAGATTATAAGGTCTGAATGCTCTCCCAAAAATATAACAATTAGAATTTTGTTTTAATTTATTTCCATTATATCAGACAAATTATTTTCAATTATAAGGGTTTGTGTCATACTATCTCTTTCTTAACATTGACTAAATTAATCTAAACAAATTTCACTCCCTTTTAAAATTTACATCTCATGTCAAATTTATTTCCATTTCAGTATATAATTTTATATTAAAGATGTTTGCAACAGGTTTAAAAAGGCCATTCACTGCCTCCATTCTCCACATGATGTGGTATGTAATCATATGTCAATCGAATGGATAGCTAACCAAAAATTTTTTTCAAGGACTCCCGGAAAAACACCTTTATATCGCAGTGTAAAAAAAGGGTTGAAGAGATGAATAATTTCTTCTTGGTTCATCTGGATTTTCTTTCTTTACTATAATTATTATAGATATATTGGAATGGTTTAATAATGATTGAAGAGAGCAATTCATGCCTTTGAGAATATACCAGTCACCAGGGAATGTACACATACAATAAAAAGGAAATTGGTTTAGAATTTATCACTGAAACAGGTTTGTTTTTAAAAATATCGTTGATGTTCGTAAAAGGACACAAAAGTGCAACATCAATCAAACTTATTAGTAGTCTTTTAAAGACAGTCTGGCCATGTTTTAAAAAATGATTCATTATTCAAGTTCCTCCTTGAGATGTGTGCTTAGGTGCATTGTAAGGAGTTATGCCCCTTTATTTTCTAAGGTCATGTGTTTTACTCTTCAATATAAGTTTTTGTATGTTCATGTATGAATGACGTCGATCACAAAAAACTGATGAAAGGAAAGGTGGTGGTGTGAGTCAAACAGGAAGGTTGGAGTTACCTATTTCTCTAAAGTGGTCCTTTTTTGTTTTTCTTCATTGTTGAATTTTATAATCATGTGTGCATAGAATGGCTGGCAGTACATTCTCCTTGATGGACTAGGTCCTTATTTTTATGACCCATTCCTCTCCCCCATGAAATCTTGTGAATAGTTGACTCCATCTTTGTCAGTGAATGGTCACCACCAATCCCTTTAATCTCTGTGTGGAATATACTTTCCCAAGCCACAGGAGAAATTTTTAGTTTGGGAACTGTTTATTCTGAGTCCAGCTTTTTAGTGTGTGTATGTCTGTGGATTCTGCTTTCTTTGTAAGAATGAATTTGGTTTTATTTCCAATTCTTCCTAAAAAATTACAATATGGAAAAGAACTCATATATATATGGATAAATACATCACAATCCCACTGCACTCAAGAACGACAGAAAGATATACAGAAAATCAAGGAAGGTTTTCTTGAAAGAAAACCTGGAGCCTCCTAACAATTCAGTAAACAATCCTGAAGTCATGTAAAATGATTTCCTCTGAATTATCGATTTAAATTAAAGAGTATTAAAAATTTGATGAATCACTGAGAAGAATTTGGTTTCCTCTGATTACTTTTCTCCAAGTTAGAGCAGTTTAACATTACTTCATCAACAATTAGGAGAAAATTGCTTCCAAAATTTATTAGAAAAAGGCATTCCACACAAACTCAAATCAATGAAGCCTCTTACATTTAAAGAATTTACTATTTAAAGGGCTAAAAAGTTTCATTTCCAATTAAAATTGACAGGGTGTGTGGAAAAATTCTTTCTTTCTATGTAAAGGTTTATTAATAGATGAAAATAGTTATTTAACCATTCCTTTAAAATTGTATTTTACAGAGTACTTTAAAATTGTTTTCTTTTTTATATATATGAAATTTGAATATGACAGACTATCATGCTAATCTGAGTTATATCTAGTTTTCACCTCCAAACTGCCCCATTCTTGTTTATGTAAATACACATTTTTTAAAAGAATCAGTAAACTAAAAAACATTTATGCACTCGATCATCATATTCATAAAACTTTCTTCAAGCATCACATGATACCTTGGTGGAATATTTCTTATATCATGAAAAATATCATGACATTACTCCCCCTAGCCACAGACCATACCATATGTTCAAAACTATTTTCCAAGCCCTGCCTTCAGCATCTCTGGAAAGTTGAGTTTATGTGGTGTGTTTGTTTTAAAGACCTTTGTGTTTTATTTTTTCCACATAGCCTCAGTTGGCCAGTGGATTTTTTCTCCTTTTCATCTTAATTTTGAGAATTAGGGTGCAATTTCTTTTCTCCAGGATTCCTTTCTTCTCTTTCTTTTCTATTTTTAGCAATGCCTTCTCTCCTGCTGCTGTCTTATCCAAATATCTAATCCTCCTAGACCCTGAGTTCCAAGGAATTACTCTGCAACACTAAAATGGATGTATCTGGTATCTGCTGACTTTTGATAATTTTGGCCCTCCATTGAGATGACAATAGTTTCCCATTCTCTGCTCATTCATTCCTGTGCCTTGTATTCCATTGCTGTGAGTATCTCTGGTTGGAAATATGATGGTTTTCCGAGAGATCTTGTTTTGTGTGGAATTTGTGCCAATGGGATATGGGCAAATCCAAAGAGGAAATTTTTACTCAGAAAGAATGAATGCCTTAATGGAAACTGCATGGTAAAAAAAATCATTTCATGCCTCGAGAGATTATTATGTCTTAATGTTCTACCTAAAATATAATAATTAGCATTTGGTTTTAATTTATTTCCATTATATCAGGCAAATTATTTTCAACTATAAGGGTTTGTGCCATACTATCTCTTTCTTATCACTGACTAAATTAATCTAAACAAATTTCACTCCCTTTTAAAATTAACATTTTATGTCAAATTTGTATCCATTTCAGTATATAATTTTATATTAAAGACGTTTGCAACATGTTTAAAAAGGCCATTCATTGCTACCATTCTCGACATGATGTGGTATGTTATCATACGTCAGTGGAATGGATAGATAACAAAAAAAATTTTTTCATGGACTCCCAGAAAAACACCTATATATGGCAGTGTAAAAAAAGGTTTGGAGAGATGAATAATTTCTTCTTGGTACCTCTGGATTTTCTTTCTCTACTAAAATTATTATAGATATATTGAAATGGTTTAATAATGATTGAGGAGAGCAATTCAAGCATTTGGGACTATACCAATCATCAGGGAATGTACCCTTTTGACAAATAGGAAATTGGTTTAGAATTTACCATTGAAACAGGTTTGTTTTACAAAATATGGTTAATATCAGAAAAAGGACACAAAAGTGCAACATCATTCAAACTTATTAGTCATCTTTGAAAGACGGTCTGTGCAAGTTTTAAAAAAAGATTCACAATTCAATTTCCTCCTTGAGATGTGTGCATAGGTTCACTGTAAGGAGATATACCCCTTTATTTTCTTAGGTTATGTCTTTTGCTCTTCAATATAAGTATTTGTAAGTTCATGTATGAATGATATGGATCACAAAAAATTGACGAAGGGAAGGAGGGTGTTGTGAGTCAAATAGGAAGTTTTGGAATTACATATTTCTCTAAAGTGGTACTTTTTTGTTTTCTTAATTGTTGAATTTTATACTCACATGTGCATAGAATGGCTGTCAATACATTCTCCTTGATGGAATAGGTCCTTATTTTAATGAATCATTCCTCTACCCCATGAAATCTTGTGAATAGATGACTCCATCTTTGTCAACGAGTGGTCAATACCAATCCCTTTAATCTCTGTGTGGAATATACTTTCCCAAGCCACAGGAGAAATATTTAGTTTGGGAACTGTTTATTCAGAGTCCAGCTTTTGTGTGTGTGTGTATCTGTGGATTCTGCTTTCTTTGTAAGAATGAATTTGGTTTTATTTCCAATTCTTTCTAAAAAATTACAATATGGCAAAAAACTCATATACACATGGATAACTACATCACAATCCCACTGCACTCAATAACGACACAAAGATATCCAGATAATCAAGAAAGGCTTTCTTGAAACAAAACTTGGAGCCTCTTAACCATTCAGTAAACAATCATGAAGTCATGTAAAATGATTTCTTCTGAGTTATCCATTTAAATTTTTGAGTATTAAAAAATGGAGGAATCACTGAGAAGTATTTGGTTTCCTCTGATTACATTTCTCCAAGTTAGAGCAGTTTAACATTATTTCATCAAAAATTAGGAAGAAAATTGGTTGAAAAATTTATTTGAAAAAGGCATTCCACACAAACTCAAATCACTGAAGCCTCTTACATTTAAAGAATTTACTATTTAAAGAGCTAAAAAGTTTCATTTCCAATTAAAATTGACAAGGTGTGTGGAAAAACTATTTCTCTCTAAGTAAAGTTTTATTAGTAGATCATAATAGTTATTTAACCATTCCTTTAAAATTGTATATTACTGAGGACTTAAAATTATTCTTTTTTCAATACACAAAATTTGGATATCAGTGACTATCATTCTAATCTGAGTTATATCTGATTTTCACCTCCAAACTGCCCCATTATTGTTTCTGTAAATAAACATGTTTTAAAAGTATCTGTAAACTAACAAAATATTTATGTACTCGATTATCATACTCCAAGAACTTTCTTCAAGCATCACATGACACCGTGATGGAATATTTCTTACATCATGAAAAAATATGACATTATTCCACCATAGCACAGACCATGCCATATGTTCAAAACTATTTTCCAAGCCCTGCCTTCAACATGTCTGTAAAGTTGTGTGTATGTGTTGTGTCTCTATTAAATGCTCTTGTGTTTTAATTTTTCATCATAGTCCTGAGTTGGACAGTGATTTTTTTTCCCTTTAATTCTTATTTTGTGAAATACGGTGCAATTTCTTTTCTCCAGGATTCCATTCTTCACTTTCTTTTCTATTTTTTGCAGTGCCTACTCTCCTGCTGCTGTCTTTTCCAAAGATTCCATCCTGCATGCCCCCGAGTTCCAAATAACTACCCTGCATCACTAAAATGGATGTATCTGGTGTCTGGTGACATTTGTTAATATTGGCCGTCCATTGAGATGACAATAGTTGCTCATTCTATTCTCAGTTCTTCCTCTGTACTTTGATTCCATTGCTCTGTGTATCTCTCATTGGAAATATGATGGTTTTCCTAGTGATCTTCTTATGTGTGGGAATTTGTGCCAATGTGTTATGGGCAATTTCCAAAGAGGATTTTTTTACTCAGAAAGAATGAATGCCTTAAGGGAAATTGCACAGTAAAAAGAAACATATTTCATGCCTTGAGAGAATATTATGTCTGAATTTTCTACTTATAATATAATAATTAGAATTTTGTTTTAATTTATTTCCATTATATCAGAGGAATTATTTTCCTTTATAAGTATTTGTGCCATACTCTTTCTTATCTTTGAGACTATTAAATCTAAGCATATTTCACTCCCTTTTAAAATTTACATTTTATCCCCAACATATCCATTTCAGTATAAAATTTTATAATAAAGACATTTGCAACATGTTTAAAAAGACCATTCATTGCTTCCTTTCTCTACATGATGTGGTATGTGATCGTATATCAATGGAATGGATAGACAACTAAAAAATTTTTTCAAGGACACCAGAAAAACACCTCTATATGGCAGTGTCAACAATGGTTTGAGAGGTGAATAATTTCTTCTTTGTTCATCTGGATTTTCTTTCTTTATTATAATTATAATTAATATAATTATTATCAAAATAATGAATGATTTTAATATTGAAGAGAGGAATGCACGCCTCGGTGAATATACCAATCACCACAGAATGTACACATTGTTTAAATAGGATATTGGTTTACAATTTATTATTAAAACAGATTTGGTTCAAAAAATATTTGTGATGTCAGAAAATGTAAACAAATGGTGCGGCATCATTCATACTTATTAGGTAGGTTTGACAGACGCTCTCGCCAAGTTTTAAAAAATGATTCACAATTCAAGTTCTTCTTTGAGATGTGTGTATAGGTCTTCTGTAAGGAGTTATGCCCCTTTATATTGTAGGGTCTTGTGTTTTCCTATACACTACATGTTTGTGTATGGTCAAGTATGAATGATATCAATTGCTAAAAAATTGATTAAAGGAAAGAGGGTTGTGTGAGTCAAACAGGAAGTTTTAGAATTACCTATTTCACTAAAGTGGTTCTTTTTTTTCTTCATTGCTGGATTCTATAATCACATCTGCATAGAATGGAGGGCTGTACCTTCTGCTTGATGGACTAAGTCCTTATTTTTATTAACCATTCCTCTCCCCCATGATATCTTGTGAATAGCTGACCCTTTCTATGTCAACTAATGGTCCTTTCCAATCCCTTTTCTCTACTGTGTGGGAAGAGCCTTTCACAGGACATAGGAGAAACTTTGAGTTTGGGAACTGTATATCCTGAGTTTCAGCATTTTTTTTGTTGTATCTATGGATTCTACTTTCTTTGTAAGAATATATTTGATTTTATGTCAATTCTTTCTAAAAAATTACTATATGGCATAAGAACACACATATATATATGGATACATGCACCACATTCCCAGTGCAAAGGAGAATGACACAAAGATATCCAGAAAATCAGGGATGCTTTATTTGAAACAAAACCTGGAGCCTTTAACCATTCAGTAAACAAACATGAAGCCATTTAAAATGATTTTCTCTGAATTATTGATTTAATTTGTGATTTAAAAAAATGGAGGAATCACTCAGAAGAATTTGATTTCCCCAATTATTTTTCTCCAAATTAGAGGAGTTTAACATTATTTCATCAACAATTAGGAAGAAATTCGATTCCAAAATGTTGTTTGAAAAAAGCAATCCACACAAACTCATATCACTGAAGCCACTTAATTTTTAAGAATTTACTATTTAAAAGGCATAAAAAGTTTCATTTCCAGTTAGCATTGACACGGTGTGTGGAAAAATTCTTTTTCTCTAAGTAAAAGTTTATTAATAGATGATAATAGATATTTAACCATTATTTTTAAACTGTACTTTACAGAGTAGTTTAATTTTTTTTCTTTTTTATATACACCAAATTTGAATATGACAGACTATCATCCTAATCTGAGTTATATAACTCAGGTTTCACCTCCAAACTGCCCCAGTCTTGTTTCTGTAAATACACATTTTTAAAAAGAATCAGTAAACTACCAAACATTTATGGACTCATTCATCATACTCATAAAACATTCTTTGAGCATCACATGACACCTGGTGGAATATTTCTTATATCATGATAAAATATCATGACATTTCTCCCCCCTAGCCACAGACCATACCATATGTTTAAAACTATTTTCCAAGCCCTGCCTTCAACATCTCTGGAAAGTTGAGTTTTTGTGGTGTGTTTGTTTTAAAGACTCTTGTGTTTTAATTTTCCACATAGCCTCAGTTGGCTAGTGGATTTTTTTTCCTTTTCATTTTAATTTTGAGAATTAGGGTGCAATTTCTTTTCTCCAGGGTTCCATTCTTCTCTTTCTTTTCTATTTTTCACAGTGCCTTCTCTCCTGCTGCTGCCTTTTCCAAATATCTAATCCTCCATGCCCCTGAGTTCCAAATAATTACTCTGCAACACTAAAATGGATCTATCTGGTGTCTTGTGACTTTTGATAATGTTGGCTCTCCATTGAGATGACAATAGTTACCCATTCTCTTCTCATTTATTCCTCTGCCCTTGGATTCCATTGTTCTGAGAATCTCTACTTAGAAGTATGATGGTTTTCCAAGAGATCTTGTTATGTGTGGAATTTGTGCCAATGGGATATGGGCAATTCCAAAGAGGAAATTTTTACCCAGAAAGAATGAATGCTTTAATGGAAACTGCATGGTAAAAAAAAATTATTTCATGCCTTGAGAGTGTATTAGGTCTGAATGTTCTACCTAAAATATAATAATTAGAACTTTGTTTGAATTTATTTCCATTATATCAGACAAATTATTTTCAATTATAAGGGTTTGTGCCATACTATCTCTTTCTTATCATTGATTAAATTAATCCTGACAAATTTCACTCCCTTTTAAAATTTACATTTTATGTCAAATTTATATCTATTTTAGTATATAATTTTATATTAAAGACATTTGCAACACATTTTAAAAAGCTATTCATTGCTACCAATCTCCACATGATATGGTATGTAATCATATATCAATGGAATGGATAGGTAACCAAAAATTTTTGTTCAAGTACTCCCAGAAAAACACCTATATGTGACAGTGTAAACAAAGGTTTGGAGAGATGAATAATTTCTTCTTGGTTTATCTGGAGTTTCTTTTTTTGTTTCATTATTATGGATATATTGAAATTGTTTAATAATGATTGAAGAGAGCAATTCATGCCTCTGGGAATATACCAATCACCAGGGAATGTACACATTTGATAAATAGGAAATTGGTTTAATATTTATCATTGATACAGGTTTGTTTTAAAAAATATTGTTGATATCAGAAAAAGGACACTTAAGTGCAACATCACTCAAACTTATTAGTCGTCTTTGAAAATTGGTCTGGCCAAGTTTTAAAAAAAGATTCATTATTCAAGTTCCTCCTTGAGATGTGTGCATAGGTGCACTGTAAGGAGTTATGCACTTTTATTTTGCAAGTTCATGTGTTTGCCTCTTCACTATTAGTTTTTGTATGTTCATGTATGAATGATATCCATCGCAAAAAATTGATGAAGGGAAAGAGGGTTGTGTGAGACAAATAGGACATTTTTGAATTACTTATTTCTCTAAAGTGGTCTTTTTTCGTTTTTACTTCTTTGTGAAATTTTATAATCTTGTGTGCATAGAATGGTTGGCAGTACATTCTCCTTGATGGACTAGGTTCTTATTTTTATGAACCATTCCTCTCCCCCATGATATGTTGCGAATAGTTCACTCCCTCTTCATCAATGAATGGTCCTTACCAATCCCTTTTCTCTCCTGTGTGGAATATACTTTCCCAAGCCATAGGATGAATTTTGAGTTTGGGAACTGTTTATTCTGAGTTCCAGCTTTTTTGTTTTTTTGTCCGTGGATTCTGCTTTCTTTGTAAGAATGAATTTGATTTTATTTCCAATTCTTTCTAAAAATTTGCAATATGGCATAAGAACTCTTGTATATATATGGATACCTACTTCACAATCCTACTGCACTGAATAACAACACAAGGATATCCAGAAAATCAGGAAAGGCTTTCTTGAAACAAATCCTGGAGCCTCCTAACCATTCAGTAAACAATCATGAAGTCATGTAATTTGATAATTTGTGATTATAAAAAAATGGAGAATCACAGAGAATTATTTGGTTTCCTTCTATTATTTTTCTCCAATTTGTGTAGTTTAACATTATTTCATCAACAATTAGGAAGAAAATTGGTTCCAAAAATTTATTTAGAAAAGGCATTCCACACAAACTCAAATCACTGAAGCCTCTTACATTTAAAGAATTTACTGTTTAAAAGGGCTAAAAAGTTTCATTTCCAATTAGAATTGACAGGGTGTGTGGAAATATTCTTTTTCTCTATGTAAAGGTTTATTAGAAGATGATAATAATTATTTTACCATTCTTTTAAAATTGTATTTTATCGAGTACTTAAAATTTTTCTTTTCTAAATACACCAAATTTGGATATCAGAGACTATCATCCTAATCTGAGTAATATCTGATTTTCACCTCCAAACTGCCCCATTCTTGTTTCCGTAAATACACATTTTTTAATAGTATATGTAAACTAACAAAACATTTACTCACTCGATTATCATACTCAAAAAACTTTCTTCAAGAATCACATGACACCATGGCAGAATATTTCCTACATCATGATAAAATATCATGACATTATTCCACCATAGCACAGTCCATGCCATAAGTTCAAAACTATTTTCCAAGTCCTGACTTCAATATGTCTCTATTAAAAGCTCTTGTGTTTTAATTTTACCTCATAGTCTTGAGTTGGCCAGTGAAATTTTTTTCCTTTTAATTCTAATTTTGAGAATTATGGCACAATTTCTTTTCTCCAGTATTCCATTCTTCTCTTTCTTTTCTATTGTGAGCAGTGCCTAGTCTCCTGCTGCTGCCTTTTCCAAAGGTCCCATCCTCCATGCCTCCATGTTCCAAATAATTACTCTGCAGCACTAAAATGGATGTATCTGGTGTATGGTGATATTTGATAATATTGGCCATCCATTGAGATGACAATAATTTCTCATTCTATTCTCATTTCTTCCTCTGCCCTTTGATTCCATTGTTCTGAGTATGTCTCATTGGAAATATGATGGTTTTCCTAGTGATCTTATGTGTGAGAATTTGTGTAAATGTGTTGTAGGCAATTTCCAAAGAGGATCTCTTTACTCAGAAAGAATGAATGCCTTAATGGAAATTGCATGGTAAAAAAAAAAACATATTTCATGCCTAGTAGTTATTATGTCCAAAAGTTTTAATTGAACTAAAATAATTAGAATTTTGTTTATATTAATTTCCATTATATCACTCTAATTATTTTCCTTTATAAGTGTTTGTGCTATACTATCTCTATCATATCATAGATTATATTAAATGTAACCAAATTTCACTCCCTGTAAAAATTTACATTTTCTTTGAAACCTATCCATTTCAGTGTATAATTTTATATTAAAGACATTTTCAACTGGTTTAAGAAGGCCATTCATTGCTCCCTTTCTCCACAGGATGTGCTATGTGATCATATATCAATATAATGGATAGATAACCAAAAAATTTTTTCAAGGTCCCCAAGAAAAACATCTCTACATGGCAGTGTCAACAAAGGGTTTGAGAGGTGGATAATTTCTTCTTTGTTCATCTGGATTTTCTTTCTTTATTATAATTATTATAGAAATCTTGGAAGGGTTTAATAATGATTGAAGAGAGCATTGCACACCTCTGTGAATATACCAATCACCAGGGAATGTACACATTGGATAAATAGGATAATAGTTTAATATTTATCATTGAAACTGATTTCTGTTAAAAAAAATATTTTTGAAATCAGAAAAAGCACACAAAAATGCGGCATCATTCATACTTATTATTTGTGTTTGAAAGACATTCTGGCCAAGTTTTAAAAAATGATTCACAATTCAATTTCCTCTTTGAGATTTGTGCATAGGTGGACTGCAAGGAGTTATGCCCCTTTATTTTGTAAGGTCATGTGTTTTGCTCTTCACTACAAATTTTTTTATGTTCATGTGTGAATGGTATCCCTCCCTAAAAATTTGATAAAATGAAAGAGGGTGATGTGAGTCAAACAGGAAATTATTTAATTACCTATTTCTCTAAAGCATTTCATTTCCTCATATTATTTTTCTCCAATGTGTGTAGTTTCATATTATTTCATTAACTATTAGGAAGAAAATCGGTTCCAAAAAATTATGTGAAAAAGGCATTCCACACAAACTCATATCTCTGAAGTCCCTTAATTTTAAAGAATTAAATATTTAAAAAGGCTAAAAAGTTTAATTTTCATTTAGTATTGACATGGTGTGGAAAAATTCTTTCTCCCTAAGTAATAATTTTTTTGAAGATGATAATAGATATTTAACCATTCTTTTAAAATTGTATTTTACTGAGTACTTTAAAATATTTTTTGTAAAAAAACAACAAATTTGCATATGAGAGAGTATCATCCTAACCTGATTTATATCTAGTTTTCACCTCCAAACTGCCACATTGTTGTTTCTGTAAAAACATATTTTTTAACAGAATCTGCAAACTAACAGAACATTAATGCACTCAATCACATACTCATAGCACTTTCCTCTGGCATCACATGACACCGTGGTGGAATATTTCTTACATCATGATAAAATGTCATGACATAATTTCCCCTTAGCCACAGATCATACCATATGTTCAAAATTATTTTTCAAGCCCTATCTTCAAGATGTCTGAAAGCTGTGTGTATTTCGTGTGTCTATTTTAAAGAATCTTGTGTTTTAAATTTTTCCACAGAGTCCTGAGTTGGCAAGTGGGTTTTTTTCCCCTTTTAATTCTAATTTTGAGAATTAGTGTGCAGTTTCTTTTCTCCTGGATTCATTTCTTCTCTTTGCCTTCTATTTTTGCAGTGCCTTTTCTCTTAGGATGTCTTTTCCAAAGATCCCATCCTCCATGCACCCGAGTTCTATATAATTAGTCTGTAGCACTATAATTGGCTGTATCTGCTGTCTGGTGAATTTGAAACTGTTGGCACTGCATTGAGATGACAATAGTTTCTCATTCTATTCTCATTTATTCATCTGCCCTTGTATTCCATTGCTCTGAGTGTCTCTGGTTGGAAATACAATGGTTTTCCTAGTAACCTTTTTATGTGTGGGAATTTGCACTATTGGGATATGGACAATTTCCAAAAAGTAATCTTTTTTCCAGAAAGAATAAATGCCTTAATGTAACTTGCATTATAAAAAAAAAATTATTATTGCCTAGAAGTTATTATGCCCGAATGTTACTCCAGGAATAAAATAATTAGAATTTGATTTATATTAATTACCATTATATGTAACTAATTATTTTCCTTTATAAGTGTTTTGCCATACTGTATCTTTCATATAATTGATTATATTAAATATAACCAAATTTCACTCCCTTTAAAATTTTACATTTTCTGTCAAACATATTCATTTCAGTGTATAATTTTATATTAAAGACATTTGCAACTGGTTTAAGAAGGCCAGTCATTGCTCCCTTTCTCCACATGATGTGGTATGTGATCATATATCAATAGAATGGATAGATAAATAAAAATTTTTTTTCTAGGACTCATAAAAAACATCTCTACATGGCAGTTTCAACAAAGGGTATGAGAACTGAATAATTTCTTTTTTGTTCATCTGAATTTTCTTTCCTTATTTTAATTAGTATAGAAATATTGAAAGTGTTTAATAATGCTTGAACAGAGCAATGCATGCATCTGTGAATAAACCAATCACCAGGGAATGTACACATTGAATAAATAGAATATTGGTTTAACATTTATCATTGAAGCAGATTTGTTTTAAAAAATGTTGTTGATGTCAGAAAAAGCACACAAAAATTCTACATCAGTCGTATTTGAAAAACCGTCTGGCAAAATTTTAAAAAATGATTCACAATTCAATTTTCTCCTTGAGATTTGTGCATAGGTGCACTGTAAGGAGTTATGCCCCTTTATTTTGTAAGGTCATGTGTTTTGCTCTTCACTACAAGTTTTTGTATGTTCATGAATGTATGATATCCATTGATAAAAAATTAATGAACGGTAAGAGGGTGGTGTGAGTCAAACAGGAAATTTTGTAATCACCTATTTCTCTAAAGTGGTTTTGTTTTTTTATTGTTGAGTTCTCTTATCTCGTGTGCCTAGAATGGATGGCAGTGCATTCTACTTGATGGGCTAGGTCCTTATTTTTATGAACCATTCTTCTCCCCTATTATTTCTTGTGAATAGTTGACTCCCTCTTTGTCAACTAATGGACCTTACCAGTGACTTTTCTCTCCTGTGTGGAAAGAGACTTTCACAAGTCATAGAAATTTTGAGTTTGGGAGCTGTTTATTCTGAGTTCCAGCGTTTTGTTGTGTATCTGTGGATTCTGCTTTCTTTGTAAGTATGATTTTGAATTTATTTCCAATTATTTCTAAAATATTACAATATGGCATACAAACACACACATAGATAGATAGATAGATAGATAGATAGATAGATAGATAGATAGATAGATAGATGACTACATCACAATCTCACTGCACTGGAGAATGACACAAAGATATCCAGAAAATCAGGAAAGGCTTTCTTGAAACAAACCTGGAGCCTCCAAAACATTCAGTAAAAAATCATGAAGTCATGTAAAATGATTTCCTCTGAAATATCCATTTAAATTTGTGATTTTTTAAAAATGGAGGAATCACTGAAAAGAATTTGGTTTACTCCAATTATTTCACTCCAAGTTAGAGTAGTTTAACATTATTTCATCAACAATTAGGAAGAAAATCGGTTCCAAAAATTTATGTGAAAAGATATTCCACAGAAACTCATATCACTCATGCCTCTTAATTTTAAAGAAATTACTACTTAAAAGGGTTAAAAAGTTACATTTTCAACTAGCATTGACAGGGTGTGGAAAAATTCTTTCTCTCTAAGTAAAGATTTATTTAGTAGCCTATAATAGATATTAACCATTCTTTTAAAATTGTATTTTACTGAGTACTGTAAAATTAATTTTTTTAAAATACAAGTTTGCATATGAGAGATTATCGTCCTAATCTGAGTTATATCATGGTTTCACCTCCAAACTGCCCCATTCTTGTTTATATAACTACAGATATTTTAACAGATTCTGTAAAATAACAAAAGAATTATGCACGCAGTCATAACACTCATAAAGTTTTCTTTGATCATCACATTACATAATGGTGGAATATTTCTTACATCATGATAAAATATCATGACATTATTCCCCACTAGCCACAACCACACCATATGTTAAACACTATTTTCCAAACCCTGCCTTTACATCTCTGAAAAGTTGTGGGTATGTGGTTTGTCTGTTTTAAAGACTCTTGTATTTTAATTTTTCCACATAGTCCTGAGATGGCTAGTGGATATTTTTTTTCCTTTGCATTCTTATTTATAGAATTAGAGTGCAGGTTCTCTTCTCTGGGATTCCTGTCTTCTCTATCTTTTTCTATTTTTAGCAGTGCCTTTTTCCTGAGGCTGTCTTTTCCAAAGATCCCATCCTCCATGCTCCGGAGTTCCCAACAATTGCTTTGCAGCACTAAAATTTGATATATCTGTTGTCTGGTCACTTTTGATAATTGTGGCCCTCCAGTAAGATGACAATAGTTTCTCATTCAATTCTCATTTCTTGCTCTGCCCTTGTATTCCTTTGTTCTGAGCATCTCTGGTTTGAAACACGATGGTTTTCCCAGTGTACTTGTTATGAGTGGTAATTTGTGACAATGGGATATGGGCAATTCCCAAAGAGGAATTTATTCTCAGAAAGTATGAATGTCTTAGTGGAAATTGCATGATAAAAAAAAATATTTCACGCCTTGAAGTTATTATTCCCAAATATTAGTCCTGGAATGAAATGATTAAAATTTTGATTATTTTAATTTCCATTATATCAGACTAATTATTTTCTTTATAAGTGTTTGTGCCATACTATCTCTTTCTTATCATTGATTATATTAAATATAACCAAATTTAACTCCCTTTAAAAATTTACATTTTCTTTCAAGCATATCCATTTCATTGTATAATTTTACATTGAAGACATTTACAACACATTTAAGAAGGTCATTCATTGCTCTATTTCTCCACATGAGGTGGTATGTGATCATACATCAATAGAATGGATATTTAATCCAAAATTTTTTTTCAAGGCCTCCCAGTAAAATTTCTTTACATGGCAGTGTCAACAAAGGGCTTGATAGGTGATTAATTTCTTCTTTATTCATCTGTATTTTCTTTCTTTATTATAATTATTATAGAAATATTGAATGGGTTTAATATTGAAGTGAGGAATGCACGCATCTGTGAATATAACAATCACCACAGAATGTACACATTGGGCAAATAGGATATTGGTTTAATATTTACCATTGAAGCAGATTTGTTTTAAAAAATATTGCTAATGTCAGAAAAAGCACACTAAAGTGTGGTATCATTAATACTTATTAGTCGAGTTTGAAAGACGTCTGGCCAAGTTTTAAAAAGTGATTCAAAATTCAATTTCCTCCTTGAGATGTGTGCATAGGTGCACTATAAGTAGTTATGCCCCTTTGTTTTGTAATGTCATGTGTTTGGCTCTTTGCTACAAGTTTTTGTATGTTCATGTATGAATGATATTCCTAGCTAAAAATTTGATGAAGGAAAAGAGGGTGGTGTGAGTCAAACAGGAGATTTTGCAATTACCTATTTCTCTACAGTTCTCCTTTTTTTGTTTTTCCTCATTGTTGAATTCTATAATGGATGGTGGTACATTCTCCTTGATGGGCTAGGTCCTTAGTTTTATGAACCATCCCTCTCCCCCATGATATCTTGAGAATAGTTGACTCCCTCTTTTTTTACTAATGGACTTTACTTGTGACTTTTATATACTGTGTGGGAAGAGATTTTCATAAGCCATAGGAGAAATTTTGAGTTTGGGAGCTCTTTATTATGGATTAGAGCATTTTGTTTGTGTATCTGTGGATTCTGCATTTTTTCTAAGAATGAATTTCATTTTATTTCAATTCTTTCTAAACAATTAAAATATGGCATAAGAACTCATGTATATGTATGGACATATGCATTACAATCCCAGTGCACTGGAGAATGACACAAAGATATCCAGAAAATCAGGAATGGTTTTCTTGAAAGAAAACCTGGAGCTTCCAACCCACTTAGGAAACAATCATGAAGTCATGTAAAATGATTTCCTCTCAATTATCATTTTAAATTTGTGATTATTAAAAAATGGAGGAATCACTGAGAAACATTTGGTTTCCTCCTATTTTTCTCCAATTTGTGTAGTTTAATATTATTTCATTAAGTATTACGATGAAATTCTGTCCCAAATATTTATGTGAAAAAAGCATTCCACACAAACTCATGACAATGAAGCCTCTTAATTTTAAAGAATTTACTATTTAAAAGGGCTAAAAAGTTTCATTTCAATAAACATTGACAGGGTATGGAAAAATCCTTTCTCTCTAAGTAAAGATTTATTAGTAGATTATAATAGATAGTTAACCGTTCTTTTAAAATTGTATTTTACCAAGTACTGTAAAATTAATTTTGTTTTTAAAATACAACAAATTTGTATATGAGAGAGTATCATCCTAATCTGTGTTATATCTAGTTTTCACCTCCAAACTGCCACATTCTTGTTTCTGTTAAAACACATTTTTTTAACAGAATCTGTAAACTAGCATAACATTAATGCACTCAATTTGCATACTCATCGTACTTTCCTCCAGCATCACCTGACACTGTGGTGGAATATTTCTTATATACTATGATAAAATATCATAGTATTGTTTCCCTCTAGCCACAGACCATGCCATAAGTTCAAAACTATTTTTCAAACCCTGCCTTCAACATGTCTGGAACGTTGTGCACATTTGGTGTGTCTGTCTGAAAACTCTTGTGTTTTAAATTTTTACATGTAGTCCTGAGTTGGCTAGTGCATTTTTTTCTCTATTAATTCCAATTTTGAGAATTCGGTGCAATTTCTTTTCTCCAGGATTCGATTCTTTTTCTTTTCTATATTTAGCAGTGCCTACCCTCCTGCTGCTGCCTTTTTCAAAGATCCCGTCCTCCATGCACCTGAGTTCCAAATAATTGCTCTGTAGCACTAAAATGCATGTATCTGGTGTCTGGTGACTTTTGAAAATATTGGCCCTCCATTGAGATGACAATAGTTTCTCATTCTATTCTCAATTCTTTCTCTGCCCTTGGATTCCATTGCTCTGAGTATTGGAAACAACGATGGTTTTCCTAGTGATATTGTTTTGTGTGGGAATTTATGCCAATGGGATATGGGCAATTCCCAAAGAGGAATTTTTTACTCAGAAAGAATGAATGCCTTAATGGAAATTGCACGGTAAAAAACAATTATTTCATGCTTTGAGAGATTATTATGTCTGAATGTTCTACCTATAATATAATAATTAGAATTTTGTTTTAATTTATTTCCATTATATCAGATGAATTATTTTCCTTTATAAGTGTTTGTGCCATACTATCTGTTTCTTATCATTGACCATATTAATTCTAAGCAAATTTCACTCCCTTTTAAAATTTACATTTTCTGTCAAACTTATATCCATTTCAGTATATAATTTTATATTAAAGACATTTGAAACACGTTTAAAAAGTCCATTCATTGCTGCCTTTCTCCACATGAGGTGCTATGTGACCATATATCAATGCATTGGATAGATAACCAAAAAATGTTTTTCAATGACACCCAAAAAAACACGTATATATGTCAGAGGGGAATAATTTCTTCTTTGTTAATCTGGATTTTCTTTCTTTCTTATAATTATTATAGAAATATTGAATGGGTTTAATATTAAAGAGAGGAATTCATGCCTCTGTGAATATACCAATCCTGACAGAATGTACACATTGGGTAAATAGGAAATTGGTCTAATATTTATCATTGAAAGAGATTTGTTTCAAAAAATATTAATGACATCAGAAAATGTGAACAAAATGTGCGGCATCATTCATACTTAATAGGCATGTTTGAAAGGCCCTCTGGGCAAGTTTTTAAAAATGACTAACAATTCATGTTCCTCCTTGAGATGTTTGCATAGGTACCCTGTAAGGAGTTAGGCCCCTTTATATTGCAAGGTCATGTGTTTCCCTCTTCTCTGTAAGTTTGTGTATGTTCCTGTAAGAATGATATCCATCACTAAAAAATTTATGAAGGGAAAGATGGTGGTGTGATTCAAACAGGAAATTTTGGAATTACCTATTTCTCTAAAGTGGTCCTTTTTTGTTTTTCTTCATTGTTGGATTCTATAATCACGTGTGCATAGAATGCAGGGCTGTACATCCTGCTTGGTGGACTAGGTCCTTATTTTTATGAAACATTCCTCTCTCCCATGATATCTTGTGAGTAGTTGACTCCTCTGTCAACCAATGGACCTTACCAGTGATTTTCTGTCCTGTGTGGGAAGAGACTTTCACAAACCATAGGAGAAATTTTGAGTTTGTGGTCTGTTTATTCTCATTTCCAGCGTTTTGTGTATCTGTGGATTCTGCTTTCCTTGTAAGCATGAGTTTGATTTCATTTCCAATTCTTTCTAAAAAATTACAATATGGCAAAAGAACTCTTATATATTTATATGGATAGCTACATCACAATCTGACTGCAATAGAGAACAACACAAATATAACCAGAATGTCAGGAAAGTCTTTCTTGAAACAAATCCTATAGCCTACTAACCATTCAGTTAATAATCATGAAGTCATGTAAAATGATTTTTGCTGAATTATCGATTTAAATTTGTGATTTTTACAAAATGGAGGAATCACTGAGAAGCATTTGGTTTCCTCTGATTATTTTTCCCCAAGTTAGAGCAGTTTAACATTATGTCATCAACCATTAGGAAGAAAATCAGTTCCAAAAATTTATTTGAAAAAGGCATTCCACACAAATTCTTATCACTGAAGCCTCTTAATTTTAAATAATGTACTATTTAAAAGGGCTAAAAAGTTTCATTTCCAATTAGAATTGACACAGTGTGCGGAAAACTTTCTCTCTAAGTAAAGGTTTATTAGTAGATGCTAATAGATATTTAAACATTCCTTTAAAATTGTATTTTACTGAGTTCTTTATTTTTTTTTTCATTTTTAAATACACCAAATTTGGGCATGAGAGACTATCATCCTAATCTGAGTTATATGTACTTTTCACCTCCAAACTGCCCCATTCTTTTTTCTGTTAATACAGATTTTTAACTGAATCTCTAAACTATCAAAACAGTTATGCACTCAACAATCATACTCATAAAACTTTCTTCGAGCATCACATGACACCATGGTGGAATATTTCTTACATCATGATAAAATATGGCATTAATGCCCCCTAGCCACAGACCATACCAGATGTTCAAACTATTTTCCAAGTCCTGCCTTCAACACGTCTGGAAAGTTGGGTGTATGTGGTGTGTCTGTTTTAGAGACTCTTGTGTTTTACTTTTTCCACATAGTCCAGAGTCGGCTAGTGGATTTTTTTTTTCATTTTCATTCTAATTTTGAGAATTAGAGTGCAGTTTATTTTCTCCAGGATTCCTTTCTTCTCTTTCTTTTCTATTTTTAGCAGAGCCTTTTCTCCTGAGGCTATCTTTTCCAAAGATCCTAACCTTCATGTCCCCAAGTCCCAAATAATTAGGCTGCAGCACTAAAATTTGATGTGTCTGGTGTCTGGTGACTTTTGATAATATTGGCCCTCCATTGAGATGACAATGATTTCTCATTCTTTCTCCTTACCTGCTCACCTTGGATTCCATTGCTCTGAGTTTGTGTGGTAGAAAATATGATGGTTTTCCTAGTGATTTTGTTATGAGAGGAAATTTGTGCCATTAGGATATTTTCAATGCCCAGAAAGGAAATATTTCTCAGAAAGAATGAATGCCTTAATGGCAATTGCATGATAAAAAAAAAATTATTTCATGCCAGAAGTTATTATGCCCAAAGTTACTCCTGGAATAAAATAATTAGAATTTTGTTTATATTAATTCCCATTATATCAGACTAATTATTTTCCTTTATAAATGTTTGTGCCATACTATCTCTTTCATAGCATTGATTATATTAAATCTAACCAAATTTTACTCCCTTTAAAATTTTTCAGTCAATCATATCTATTTCAGTGTGTAATTTTTTTTAAAGACATTTGCAACATGTTTAAAATGGCCATTCATTGCTACCTTTCTCCACATGATGTGGTATGTGATCATATATCAATGGAATGGATAGATAACGAAAAAAATTTTTCAAGGACACCCAAAAAAACACCTATATATGGCAGTGTCAAAAAAGGGTTTCAGAGGTGAATAGTTTCTTCTTTGTTCATTAGGATTTTCTTTCTTAATTATAATTGTTATAGAAATATTGAATGTGTTTAATATTGAAGAGGGGAATGCATGCATCTCTGAATATACAAATCACCATGGAATGTACATATTGGATAAATAGGATATTGGTTTAATTTTTATCATTGAAACAGATTTGTTTCAAAATGTATTCATGATGCCAGAAAATGTAAATAAAAGTGCGGCATCATCCATATTTATTAAGCATGTTTGAAAGACAGTCTGGCCAAGTTTTAAAAAATGACTCACAATTCAAGTTCCTCATTCAGATGTGTTCATAGGTCCCCTGTAAGGAGCTATGCTCCTTTATATTGTAAGGTCGTGTGTTTTCCTCTTCACTACATGTTTATGTATGTTCATGTATAAATGATATCCATTGCTAAAATATTGTTGAAAGGAAAGAGGGTGGTATGAGTCAAACAGGAAATTTTGTAATTACCTATTTCGCTAAAGTGGTCCTTTTTTTTTCTTCATTGTTGGATTCTATTATCATTTGTGTATAGAATGGAGAGCTGTGCATTGTGCTTGATGGACTAGTTCCTTATTTTATGAACCATTCCTCTCCCTGAAGATATCTTGTGAATAGTTGACTCCCTCTTTGTCAATTAATGGTCCTTACCAATCCCTTTTCTCTCCTGTATGGGAAGAGACTTTCACTAGCCATAGGAGAAATTTTTAGATTGGGAGCTATTTATTCTGAGTTCCAGCATTTTTCTGTGTGGATTCTTTGCTCTTTGTAAGAATGAATTTGATTTTATTTCAATACTTTCTAAAAAATTACAATATGGCATATGAACACTTATATATATATATACATGGATACATGCATCACAATCCCAGGGCACTGTAGAATGACACAAACACATGCAGAAAATCAGGAATGGTTTTCTTGAAACAAAACATGGAGTCCCCTAACCATTCAGTAAATAATCATGAAGTCATATAAAATGATTTCCTCTAAATTATCAATTTAAATTTGTGATTATTAAAAAATGGAGCTATCACTGAGAAGCATTTGGTTCCCTACAATTATTTTTCTCCAATTTGTGTAGTTTAATACTATTTCATTAACTATTAAGAAGAAAATTGTTTCCAAAATTTTATGTGAAAAAGGCTTTCCACACGAACTCATATCACTGAAGACTTTAATTTAAAAGAATTTACAATTTAAAAGGGCTAAAAATTTTCCTTTCCAATTAGCATTTACATGATGTGTGGAAATCTTCTTTGTCAGTAATTAAAGGTTTATTAGTAGATGATAATAGATATTTAACCATTCATTTAAAATTGTATATTACCGAGTACATTAAGTTTGTTTTCTTTTTTAAATACATGAAATTTGGATAGGGGAGACACTCACCTGAATCTGAGTTATATCTAATTTTCATCTTCAAACCGCCCCATTCTTGTTTCTGAAAATACACATTTTTAACAAAATCTGTAAACTAACCACACATTTATGGACTCTGTCATCATACTCATAAAACATTCTTCGAGCATCACATGACACCATGGTGGAATCTTTCTTACATCATGATAAAATATCTTGATATTATTCCCCCCTAGTCACAAACCATACTATATATTCAAAACTATTCTCCAAGCCCTACCTTAAACATGTCTGGAAAATTGTATATGGTGTGTCTGTTTTAAAGACTCTTTTGTTTTAATTTTTCCACATGGTCCTGATTTGGCTAGTGGATTTTTTTTTCTTTTAATTCTAATTTTGAGAATTAGGGTGCAATTCCTTTTCCCCAGGATTCCATTCTTCTCTTTCTTTTCTATTTTTAGTAATGCTTACACTCCTGCTGCTGCCTTTTCCAAAGATCCCATACTGCATGCCCCGAGTTTCAAATAATTATTCTGCAGCACTCAAATGGATGTATCTGGTGACTGCAGACTTTTGGTAATGATGGCCCTCCATTGAGATTATAATAGTTTCTCATTCTATATTCCTTTCTTCCTCTGGCCTTGGATTCCATTGCTCTGAGTATCTCTCATTGGAAATACGATGGTTTTCCTAGTGATCTTGTTATGTGTGGGAATGTGTGCCAGTGGGATATAGGCAATTCTCAAAGAGGAATTTTTTACTCAGAAAGAATGAATGCCTTAATAGAAATTGCTTGGTAAAAAAATTTTTTTTCATGCCTTAAGAGATTATTATGTCCGAATGTTCTACCTATAATATACTAATTAGAATTTTGTTTTAAATTATTTCCATTATATAAGATGAATTACATTCCTTTATAAGTGTTTGTGCCATAGTATCCCTTCTTTATCATTGACTATATTAAATTTAACCATATTTCACTCCCATTTAAAATTACATTTTTGGTTAAACTTATATAAATTTCAGTATATAATTTTATATTAATGACATTTGCTACATGTTTATAAAGGTCATTCATTGCTACAATTTTCCACATGACATGGTATGTGTTCATATATCAATGGAATGGATAGATGACCAAAAATTTTTTTTCTAGGACACCCAGCAAAACACCTATATATGTCAGTGTCAAAAAGGTGTTTTAGAGGTGAATAATTTCTTCTTTGCTCATCTGGATTTTCTTTCCTTATTATAATTATTATAGATATATTGCATGGGTTTAATATTGAAGAGAGGAATGCACACCTCTGTAAATATACCAATCACCACACCATGAAATGTATACATTGGGTAAATAGGTTATTGGTTTAATATTTATCATTGAAACAGATTTGTTTTAAAAAATATTAATGATGTCAGGAAATGTAAACAAATGTGCGGCATCATTCATACGTATTATGCAAGATTGAAAGACTGTCTGGCCAAGTTTTAAAAATGACTCACAATTCAAGATCCTCCAAGAGATGTGTGCATAGGTCCCCTGTAAGGAGTTATGCCCCTTTATATAGTAAGGTTGTGTATTTTCTTCTTCACTACAAGTTTGTGTATGTTCATGTACGAATGACAGCCGTCGCTAAAAAATTGGTGAAGAGAAAGAGGTTGGTGTGAGTCAAACAGGAAATTTTGGAATTACCTATTTCTCTAATGTGGTCCTTTTCTGTTTTTCTTCATTTTTGGATTCTATAGTCATGCATGTATAGAATGGAGGTCTGTACATTCTGCTTAAAAGACTAGCTCCTTAATTTTATGAACCATACATCTCCCCAAGGTACCTTGTGAATAGTTGGCTCTCTCTTTGTCAACTTATGGTCCTTACCAATGCCTTTTCTCTCCTGTGTGGGAAGAGACTTTCTCAAGCCATAGGAGAAATTTTGAGTTTTGAGCTCTTTATTCTCAGTTCCAGCGGTTTTTTTAAAAAAAAAAAACCGGTGTATCTGTGGATTCCACTTTTTTTTGTAAGAATGAGTTTTATTTTATTTCAAATCTTTCTAAAAAATTACAATATGGCATTAGAACACTTATATTTTTATATGGAAACATGCATCACAATCCCAGTGTACTGGAGGATGACACAAAAACATCCAGAAAATCAATAATTGTTTTCTTGAAACAAAACCTAAAGCCTCCTATCCATTCAGTAAACAAGCATGAAGTCAAGTAAAATGATTTCCTCTGAAATATCATTTTAAATTTGTGATTATTAAAAAATTGAGGAATCACTGAGAAGCATTTGGTTTCCTCCTATTATTTTTCCACAATTTCTGTAGTCTAATATTGTTTCGTTTCCAAAAATTTATGTGAAAAAAGCATTACACACAAACTCATATCACTGAAGCCTCTTAACTTGAAAGAATTTCCTATTTAAAAAGGCTAAAAAGTTTCATTTTTAATTAGCATTGACAGGGTGTGGAAAAATTCTTTCTCTCTAAGTAAAGATTTATTAGTAGACAATAATAGACATTTAGCCTTTCTTTTAAAATTGTCTTTTATTGAGTAATGTAAGATTGATTTTGTTATTTTAAATACAACAAATTTGCATATGAGAGAGTATCATCCTCATCTGAGTTATATCTAGTTTTCACCTCCAAACTCCCACATTCTTTTTACTGTAAAAACATTTTTTAACAGAATCTGTAAACTAACATAGCATTTATGAACTCTATCTGCATACTCATACACTTTCCTCCAGCATCACAC
>JAQZBX010017985.1:0-35039 GCA_029593785.1 Cabassous unicinctus | reverse complement strand
AAAGATTTATTTTATTTATTTCTCCGCCTGCCCTCATTTTGTGCTCGGTGTCTGCTTGTCTTCTCTTTAGGAGGCACCGGGAACCAATCCTGGGACCTTCCGGAGTGGGAGAGAGGCGCTCAGTCTCTTGCGCCACCTCAGCTCCCTGGTCTGCTGCGTGTCTTATTGTCTCTCCTTTGTGTCTCTTTTTGTTGTGTCACCTTGCTGTGCCAGCTTTTGGCATGGGCCAGCTCTCCTGCATGGGCCAGCTCTCTGTGTGGGTCAGCTCTCTGCACGGGCCAGCTGGGCCATCTTGCCTTTCACCAGGAGGCCCTGGGAATTGAACCCTGGACCTCCTATGTGGTAGACGGGAGCCCAATCTCTTGAGCCACATCCGTTTCCCACTAATGGCTTTTTGAAGATTGAATTATACTTCCACTGAAGTAGGAGAATAGGGAACCTGGGGTATGAGGAGAGTCATGTATTTAGAGACCTGAGGCAGGTGGAGAGTCACATATCTAGAGACCTGACGTAGGTGGAGAGTCACTTATTTAGAGACCTGAGGCATGTGGAGAGTGTCATATTTAGAAACCCGTATATGCAGAAAGACCAGCAGCCCACAACAAGATTTCAGGGGGAAAGACACCTGCTTGCAAGAGATAGAAGCCTAAGGTTATGCAAACAACAACTTAACTTACATAGTAAACCCCCCCACCCCCCCACCCCAAGGACTTACAAGATATTCACTAACAACCCCTCAAGGTAGCTCTCTGCTTGAACATAGTAATGACTCCATTGAACTGAAAGTTGAGACTGCCACCTGGCTATTTTGGGCTCTTCATGCCTCTGAATCAACAAGGAAGGAAGTTACTGTACCGGCTGGGTGGTTGATCATGATTTCCAAGAGGCAGGTGTACTGCTGTTACATAATGGAGGCAAGACAGAGTATGTCTGGAATGTAGAAGATCCCTTAGGACATCTCTTAGTACTCCCATCCCCTGTGATTAAAGTCACTGAAAAACTACAGCAAGCCAATCCAGGCAGGACATCTAATGCCCCAGACCCTTCAGAAATGAAAGGTTTGGTCACCCCACCAGGCAAAGAACCATGACTAAATAACTTCACGTCTTAAGTGCCAATGTGGTCTTATATTCTATCATGCTATGTTGATAGTGCTAGGAGGGGGGCAGTTGTCTGCTTCTCTCCCAAAGGGAAGACCCTTGAGATAAGTCTTGAAGGATGAATAGTTTTCCAGTTGCATCTAGTAGGGAAGGCTGTAGAGAAATGTTCATAGTGAAAGAAGAAAATCAGTGGTCTTATTTGAATAGAATAACTGGGCATACCTCAGGCCTTTGAAGATAGGGTTATGTGGTGGTTTATAGCAGCAACAGCAAATGAAAATTTCTACTTTATTTCCTGTGTTTCTGCTCTATCAACTTTTAGAAATCGGCCAGCACAGTAAAATTGAATTAATTGATTTTAAATGATGATCCAAGGCTGCTGCACTCTGACTTGTGTCCCATAAGGGCTGATGACTCAAACATCAGGAGAATTGTTTTTCATTTTTGAGCTTTCAAGCTCACTTGTAAATTTGATTGTTTAGCTCACTTGTAAATTTGATTGTTTCTTTTGTTTTTTTAATTTTTAAAAGATACTTAGATTACATAAATGTTACACAAAAAATATAGGGATTCCCATATGCCCCACTCCCCACACCTCCCACACCTTCCCACATAAACATCATTCATTAATGTGGCACATTCATTGCAATTGATAAACGCATCCTGGGTCTTTGCCACTGAGCATGGACCATAGTTCACATTGTAGTCTACACTCTCCCACACAGTTCTGCATGTTATGGGATGATATAAATGGCCTATATCTGTCGTTGCAATGTCATTCAGGACGATTCCCAAGTCCCGAAAAAGCCACCGTATTACAACTGTAATACTCCATCCCCTCCCTTCCCATACTTTCCCCCATTAAAAACATCTTTCATTAGTGTGGTACGTGTGCTACAGTTGATGAACACATATTGAAGCATTGCTACTAACCATGGTCTATAGTTTACATTATTTTTTATACTTTGTACCACACAATTTTATAGGTTTTGACAAAATGTATAGTGGTTGTTATCCATCATTGTAATATCATGCAGAACGATTCCAGTGTCTCAGAAATGCCCCATGTTACACCTATTATTGTTCCCTCTGCCTCCCCTCAGAACCTCTGGCGACCACTGTCTTTATATCCATATTATAAGGTGTACTTTATTTTTGTTCTACAGGTTTAATGCTATCTAGTCATGCTGACCTCTTTCCAGTTCTTCACACTAGCCTTGCCTCTTCTGATCTCAGAGTTTTTGTATATTTCCCTCTACCTGAAATGCTTGAAATATACTTCTCCTCTTATTTTTTAAATCTAGTTCACCTCTCAACTTTTAAATTTCACTTCATCAGAGATCACTCTTTATACTTAAACACAAAGACCTTAGTTCTCTTAGTGATCTTGTCATTTTTCCTTCATAGAACTTATTGTGCATTATAAATGTATTTGCATAATAATTAGATTACTCTTCTTTCCAATAGACTATAAGCATCTTGAGGGCAGAGACTGTCTATTTTCTTCACTGATATATCCCCAACACTTAGCAAAATGTCTGGCCCAAAGTAGGTATAACTATCCCTAAGCGTTTTTTAGAATGATTTCATTTTTTTGTATGTAACAAATACTAATCTTAAAATATAATTTTAAATAATATTAATTATATTTTTACTTTCTCCAGTTTAATTAGTACACATGCAGTTTTGTTTACATTTCTTTTTTTTTTTTTTAAAGATTTATTTATTTATTTATTTATCCCCCCTTGCTGCTTGTGCTTGCTGTGTCCATTCGCTGTGTATTTTTTTCTGTGTCTGCTTATCTCCCCCTTGCTGTGAGGTCTTGCTGCATCAGCCCACCGTGCTGCGCGGGCCGGCCTGCCCTCACAAGGAGGCCCCAGGAAGCGAACCCAGGGCCTCCCATATGGTAAACGGGAGCTCTATCGATTGAGCCACACCCGCTTCCCTGTTTACATTTCTAATAAGAAAAACATAATTTTTTAAATTAAAAATAAAGATTGATTTTAGTTTTGGGGTAGGTTACAATGTAGATTGAAATTCTATGTGTTAAATTTTCAAAAAAGGACAATTTTTTTTTTTTTAGGCGATACCACAGATTGAACCTAGGATCTCGTATGTGGGAAGCAGGCACTCAACCACTGAGCTACATCCACTCCCTGACAATCTTTAACCAAATACTTGCTTGAAATACTATATAATTATGTTTTGTTTAAAAATGACAGATTAAGGAAGATCCAGGTTATTTTGTAGTACTTCTTTAAAAGTAAAGACTACCCACAAAAGCAATTTGACTATAAGCATCAATTTCTAGTTTTATTTATTCTTTTTAGCATTGTTATTTAAAGGTCTAGGGACATCTTTATGTGCTATATGAGAGATTTGATCTGATGAATCCAACTCAGAGGTCTGGATCTTGAAGCACATTTGTAGAATCATTTTTTTATGTGTCTCATTAATTTATGTTTAATGTGTGAGTACATTAAATACATTACTTTAAGCAGTGGCCCATTATAGGTATAAAGTGAACATTACATGACTGAAAATAATAATCTTATGATCATCAAGAGTAAGAAACCAAAGGGGAGACTTTCACAAGCATGTTCTTTAGAAATCCATGGACTGCTGCACATGTTCACTTAATACCTATTGGTGAATTTTCAACTTGTTTTGTTGTCAATGGGGACTCTTTTTTTTTTTTTTTCTTTTTGATAATACAGTATTTTAATACAATAGAAAACTTATTTAAAAAGTTGCAAGAATAATTAAATGAACTCCTCTTCGCTGCTTGTTTATATTTTGCCCCATTTGCTTCATCATTTGTGTGTGTGGTATGTATGTATAATTTTTTTCTGAACCACTAGGAGAGTAAGTTGGAAATATCTGTACCTTTACTACTAAATACTTCAATATATATTTTTTTACAAATAAAAGACATTCTCTTATTTAGCTTCTGTACAGTTAACAAAATTAGGAAATTTAATATTACTACCTAATCCATAGCCCATTTTCAAATTTCATCATTTGTCTTTTATAGCTCTCACACCCCAATCCCCAATCTAGGATCACACAATCTATTTAGTTGTCATGTCTTTTTTTATATATATAATTTTTTGACATATAGTTTGCAAACCTTATAATTCACACATTTTTTTTAAGTGTACAGTTATTGTGTTTTTTTTAGTATTTTTTGCTTGTTTGCTCAGTTTTTTAGAAGGCATTGGGAACTGAACCTGGGACCTCCCATGTGGGAGGCAGGTACTCAACCGCTTGAGCCATATCCACTCCCTGTCATGTCTCTTTAGTCTTATTCTGGAACAGTTCTTCAGCCTTTTCTTTGTTTCCTTTTAGTCTTTATTGACCTTGACAGTTTTGAAAAGTACAGACCAGTTATTTTGTAGGATATCCCCCCAATTTGGGTTTGTCTGATGTTTCCTTATGATTAGATTTAGGATTTGGCAGGAACACTGTAGAAGTGATGTTGTATTGTTCTTTTTTTTAATTTTTTATGTTTTATTGTTCTAATGCTTCATTTAGGGAGGCATATGATGGCAGTTTGTTCCAATATTGCTGATTGATGATATTAACTTTGATCAGTTTGTTAAGGTGGTGTCTACCAGGTTACTCAATTACAGTTACTATTGCCTTTTTTGTATCAATAACCAGTTTGTAGGCTATACTTTGAGATTATGTAGATATATTTCAACTTATTATTGACTAGTCTTAGCATCTTAGCATCCATTGATGATTTTCTAATTCTGTCATAACTACTGTTTTTAAAAAGTTGACATTCTATTGGAATTACTAGCTTTCCTTTTTTCCTCATTTCTTTTTTCTCCAATATTATAGCCCTTTATTATAATTTTATTTATATATATATATATATATAAAGTCTATATATACACACACACACACACACACACACTTTTTATGATTTTTTTTTTTTTAGGAGGTACCAGAGATTAAACGTGGGACCTCGTACATGCAAAGTAAGCACCCAACCACTGGACTATACCTGCTCTCCCTGTCCCCATCATTTTTGAGCAGTTACTTCCTTTCTTGCACAAGATGTTACATGCTTGCTTTTTGTTTTTTAAAGATTTTATTTTTTTAATTTATTCTCCTCCCCCACCTCATTGTTTGTGCTTGCTGTCTGGTCTCTGTGTCCATTTGCTGTGTGCTCTCTGTGTCTGCTCATCTTCTCTTTAGGAGGCACTGGGAACCGAACCTGGGACCTCCCATGTGGGAGAGTGGCACTCAATCGCTTGAGTCTCCTCGGCTCCCTGCTTTATTGCCTCATTGTATTTCCTCTTTGTGTCTCCTTGTTGCGTCAGCTCGCCGCACCAGCCCATCACACCAGCTTGCTGTCTTGCTTGTCTTGTCCTGGAGGCACCAGGAACCGAACCCAGGACCTCCCTTGTGGTAGGCAGGAGCTCAGTCACTTGAGCCAACATCCACTTCCCACATGCTTATCTTTTGTTTTCCCTGCTGCATTTTAATAGAAAATGTGATTTAGAAATCAAGATCTGGATGTAAAGCATGTTAATTTCTCGAAGGGTATCACTGCTTATCTAGACCCTCTCAGCAAACAGCTAGAAAGTGCATATATGAATGTATGTTTGTGTGTGCATTTCTCTATCTGTATTTTTAGTATAAAATATATAATATAAAAATATATCTAATAAAAACCATGAGTTCATTTTGATATCTCCAATTCCATTCTAACACCTCTGGGTATATTCTAATTTTCCAGAAGGAAGACATTTGAAAATTATTCAAATAATAAAACAGTGTGTGTGCTGCTGTTGTTTTTTCTTTTTTTTTTAGGAGGTACTGGGGATTGAACCCAGGACCTCATACATGGGAACAGGTGCTCAGCCATTGAACTATATTTGCTATCCCTTTTATTTTCAAAATTGAAATTCACCAATACTACCTATAACAGTATGGAACCCTTCCAACTCCTTTACAAATTCTGCTATAGCAACCAGTTTAGCAGTTGTGTTGCCTATTCCTGATATATTGGATTGTTGATGTCTCATCCTTTATTTTCAAAAGTTGATATATCAACTCATTATTTGGCCACTGGAATTGAATAAACGTATATGTTGTTACCACGTGAAACCTCATGGCAGACTTTTCATTCCTTTTGTCTGATATACTTAAAAATTTTTGCCTTTGTCCATATATCAACTTCACCCATATCTTGACACACTCTTTTAAGAAAGCACTGTTTGTTTGTTTTTAACTTTATATTATGGAAACTATCAAACATACTAAAATAATAAAAATGGACCCTCGTAGAAAAAAAAGAAGAAAAAAATGGCCCATTGTGTACCCAAACACCCAACTACAATAATCACCAACTCACCTCTTCTTGACAAAAATCCCACACATCTTGTGCGAATATTCTCACTGTCCTGATTTTGTGATAATCAGGGTAGGTTAAACATTCGCTCTATTAGAAACTGTGCATTTGTCCCCAAACCTAGTTTTTCTCCCTAGGTCTGGTTTTTAGAATGCTGGTGATAAACCAAGCCTGATTTATTAAATGACCATCCTGTATGGGAAATGACTGCGACTCAAATGGTTGGGTGTCCGTTTCCCATGTGGAGGGACCTGGGTTCAATCCCCGACACCCACCTGGTAAAATAAAGAAAAATATGAAGGTGCACAGGTACACCGTCAGGCCCCGCAAGTGGGTGAGTCCCCAGGCCCCACCGAACCAAGCAGCAAGATGATGACGTAACAGGAGAGAGACGCAGGGGAGAGCCAAGACGAGACGTCCCGAAAAACCAGGAACTGAGGTGGTGCACGTGGCAGACCATCTCTCTCCCTCATTGGAGGTTCCCAGGATCGAATCCAGGTGAAGACAGGAGGAAAAGGAGAGAGGAGAGGGCAGGAAGCAGACACAGAGAATTGCCCAACAAATGGACCCCAAAACTGCAAAAACAGGAAGGGGGGTTTAAAATGGATAAAAAGTAAATATATTGAAAAAAAAAAAATGTAAAGATGTTCAAATAAATACTTTAACAGTAAAAAAATAAAAATCCCACATATCTTATTCATTTATCCATAAGCATTTCAGTATCTCTAAAATGTAAGGACTTTTAAAAAATCCATTGTTATACCTTTAAAAGGTTAATAAAATAATTCTTTACTATAATAAAATATATCATGAGTCTTAAAATTTTCTGAGTTATCGCATAAGTTATCCTTTACAGTTTGTTTGAATCAACCCAAATAAGGGCTACTTATTATGTTTGTTAATTCTTTTCTTTTTTATAATCTGTAAGTTCTCTTACATTTCCCTTTTTCCTTCCTTTTTTTTTTCTTTTTTAAGAATTTGTGTTGTTTGTTTTCTAAAGTTTCTTATATTCTGGCTTTTGCTAACTGCATCCCTGCACTGTCACTTAACATGTTTCTATGTCCCTTAAATTTCCTATAAACTGGTTGTTAGATCTAGAGGCTCAGTTAGACTAGAGTTAACTTCTTAGCCAAGAATACTTTATAGGTTGTAGTGTATTTCCATCAGGCACATTAATGTCCATTGTGTTTTTTCTTAGGATATTAGTGGCAATTGATGACCATTACCTAGATTCATTTTTTCATTAGGGACTTGCAAAATGATATTCTTCCAAGTATATCATCTATTCAAAATATATTAGCTGGATTATTCCAGTAGGGATCAATTGTCACCAACTATTTGTTTACCAAGAGGTACAGTTTGTATAGTAAAGACTTATAATATGCTTGATTCACCAGTTTTCAGAATAATTTGTTGAGGTGATCTATTAGTTTATTTCATTACGAACTCAAGAATTTAAACATTTTGTTGTATGTTGATCCATTGCAGTTATTTTTATTATGCCCCTCGTCCCATCTTTACTAGTGGGACCCTCTTCAGGTTACCTCCTTAGCCCTTTGGACACAACCCCAGGAGTCTTTGATAGCTTAATTGTCTTTTTTTTCTTTTTAAGTTGTTTATTTATTTGGAGGTACTGGGGCCATGGATTGATAAACCTGGGACCTTGTATGTGGGAAGCCAGAGCTCAATCACTGAGCCACATTGGCTCCCCTGAGTTGATTTTTGTTTGTTTGTTTGTTTTCATTTGCTGGCTTATTTTTTTGTTGTTTTTAGGAGGCACCGGGAACTGAACCTGGGACCTCCCATGTGGGAAGCAGGCACTCAACTGCTTAAGCCACATCTGCTTCCCTTAATTGTCTTTTGATAATACGTTTTTTATATTTCCCATCTCATATCTGAAATCCTCCATTTCTCTAAGGAGTTCTGCTTCCTTTTAGTGGGAAATGGTATTTAGAATTCATAATCTGGGTACTAGAGTGAAAGTTCCATCTTTTTTTCTTTTTTAAAACAATAAGCATTTATAATATCACGTGGTTTCGATGGGTCAGAAATCTTAAGTGGAGTAAGCAAATGTGGCTCAGGCGACTGAGCTCCCACCTACCACACAGGAGGAGGTCTGGGTTCGGTTTCCGGTGCCTCTGAGAGAAGATGAGGAAGATGGCAAGCTGGAGCGACGGGCTGGTGTGGCAAGCTAATGCAACAAGACGACGCAACCAAGTGACCACAGCGAGGAGACACAATGAGAGATGCAATAAAGCAGGGAGCGGAGGTGGCTCAGGTGATTAGGTGCCTCCCTCGCACATGGGAGGTTCCAGGTTTGGCTGCCGGTGCCTCCCAGAAAGAGACCAGCACACAATAAATGGACACAGCATATGCAAACAATGAGGGGGTGGGGAGAAATAAATAAATCTTTAAAAATAAAAAATCTTAAGTGGCTTAGCTGGATAGTATTGGTTTGATGTCTGCTGTTAAGATCGCTCACTTACTTAGCCAACGAGTTGATGCTGGCTGTCAGCAAGAGATCTCAGTTCCTCACCATGTGGACCTTTTCCTAGAGGCACTTGGGTATCTTCATGATATAGTAACTAACTTCCCCCTGAATGAGTTATCCAGGACAGCAAGAATCATCTTTTGATTCATTTTTCTACTAGACAGTAGAGTTTAGTGGTTTAGAGCTCTGCTCTGGCTGTGGATCCTGACTTCCTGGTGCTGACACTTAAAAGCTAATAAGTGTTAAACTTGTAACACTATACATGGTAATAAAGTTACTTAAACTATTTGTGCCTTATAAATTTGGCTATAGCATTGAGATAATGATAATACTTATAGGCCCTATAATATAAGTTCTTTGTGAAGATTCAGGGAATTAGAACAGTCTGACAGTGAGCAGTCATGGTAAGCACTCAACCTTCTGCTGTTACTATTATTATCGCCACCACTGGGATGAACTAAAGACCTGAAATCTAGTCAGTAAATTGCCCTTGAGAGAAACATTGTTTTTTCCTATTTGCCAAAAATTGCTATGGCAGAAAAATTGTTTACAGATTTCGGATACTCCAAGGATGGTAGAAGATCAGAGGTTAGAGAATTATAGCCATACCATTTTGATTTGTGTATATGGAATATTAGATTTCTAATTTGTTTTCATGTAAATTTAGTTCAAATTGTGTCCATATAGTGTGACCTAGCCTCCTTCTCCACCCCCCTGCCCCTTTAACTTAAAAAAAATTTATAGTTCACAGGAAATTGCCAAAAAAAATGCACTGGAAGGTTCAGAGGACCCTTCACCCAGTTTACTCCAATAGTAATAGTACAGTATAAATTTTCAGTGATCAATTATTGTTTAACAGAAATTGAGCTGAGCAGCTACTGTGTGCTAGCTATTGAGGGTATAAAGGAATATACTATGACCTTGAGCACTACCGTCCTTCTCCCTGAGTTCTCATCATTACATTTCTAAAAATGTTCTTGATTTTGACTCCTCATTGTTGAAACTTACGTTAGCAGTTCCTTTAATGTTAAACATTATATAATTCTTTACCTTCTTATTTATTTTAAAACAATTTTTGCATTGTGTACCATTTTTCATGTGTAATTTCTACAGCATCAGAACCATGTTGCCTGTGTTGTCTTATTTTAATCATGTGCCAGTTTCACAGTGCTACCAAGTCTGGATCTGAGAATCATTTACATACATTTCTGTTTATATTCCCCAAAGTAATTTGCAACTTTACATTTTTTATCTAATCACATGTTCAAAGCAGATTTTTAATAATTCATTTAAAGTAGGAATTTGTCATATGTAGGATTTAAAAATAGAATATTAGCTATTAAACAATAGCAGAAACCAGACAATATATAGGACTTTAAATGGTAATTGTTAAAATATTTTAATGTTCACATTTTATAAGTCTGTGTGTTGATACATGTTATTCCACTAGGAACTTGCACAGATAGGTTTTTCACAATATCCTTGCTATTATTGTCAGCCATAAACAAATTACACGTATTTAACAAGTTAATGTCAGATTGGCCAGGAGCCATTGGGAGGTGTGTACTTAGTGACATCAGCTGGCACAGAGCCCTGGTAACCGGGAGGGCTGGAAGGGTAGATAAGAGAAAGAAGGAGAGAGGGAGAGAGAGCTGGAGGAAGAAAAAGAGAGACAGAGAGAGACTGTATCTGGGGATTCTGGCAAGGTGAAGAGCTGGTCTGTTTGGCAGGTCCTTCCCATCTGGGATCCATCTGTGTTTCCCTGGAATGGGACAGGCAGCTCTAGTCAGTGAGAAATCGCAGATGTGAGAGAGCTGACACATGTCCAGCTAATGAAAGAAGGAGGAAGGCTGGTCTCAGATTGGGCTTTGAAGATTAGGAGGAGAAAAAGAGGAGCATTTTAATATCTATTTCAAATAAATTTGGTATATTAATTATCTGGATTATTGTAATCTGGGTATTTGGGGTAAGTACATTTTAATTTAGTTTGGGGAGGGGTGCTCAAGTGGGCAATCTGCCTTTCAAAGCTCATCTCAGATTATAATGATGTGAATGTTACTTGATATTTGATATGAGTTCAGCCTTTAGCTACTCAGTTTTTATTTGAAGCTTCATTTTGTTCGTATTTCTATCTCATTTTCAAGTGCCCCCTTTATATTTGAATGCCATGCTTTTTTGAATGGAAACTTCAGTTAATAATCAGATGTAATGTATGGATTCTACAGTTTAAAAAAAATAATCCCACAAATATTTCTATAAGGTTTTTCTTATTGAGTCCTTCTGTGAGGGAAATTTTACAAATAGGCTGTTGTTAAAAAGATGGCTCATAAAAAATACTCTTTCCTATTGTCACATTTTATTTCAGTGTATTCAAGCAAATTACAACTAAAAGAGATTTGATGTAGCTCTTTTTTTATTAATTTTGCCCCTATGCTATTTCCTTCTGTTTACAAAATAAATCAAGTACAAAGTAAGCAAGTAATGTCAGCACATCTGATTTGAACTGCGAATTTGGGGTTGTTTTGTGATGCAATAAATTCATGTTTACAGCTACTGTGTACTACAGTCTTTGTTAGTTTGTGATGCATATTTTAGCGTTTTGCTATTTCTGTGCAATGTATTCATGTTTTTGTGACCTCCAAATCCAGTTACCTAATGGGAAATGCATGGGTTTGGAAGTTACACATACTATAGCCATTTTTCACTAGTTCTCTGATCTCAAGCAAGCTACTTACTCTTTTTGGGCCTCTATTTTGTGTAGTTCCTGCTTCATCTCATTATTGCAAATATTTGTCTGGCACTTAGAAGGCACACAAATTAGTTTCAGAAGTTCCTAGATGTTCATTTTTCTGTTGCATCAGGTTCCTAAACCTTTTACATTTTTTACTTCAACTCTTGGACTAAGAGTGGGTCTTGTCTACAGCTGTAGTTTATTAAGGTATCCATCCTCACTGTACCCACCTGCCAGGTCATCTGTATCTGTTATGTTATATGCTATCTTTGCTAAGATTATATATGATTTGGAAAGCATTCTAAGTATTGTAATGCAAATGAGCCTATTGAGACTATACCTCAACAGAAGAACCTCAAAACAATCAACAAGCAGGAGTGAGGTATTGAATTGTAGTGCTTAGTGACAACACTTTTACAGTTTCTTTTTTGAAAATTTTACTAGTTCTTAAACTTTTAAAAATACTTTTATTCTTTACGGTTCTTCAATTGGATAATTATCTTAAGAAGACAGTACAGTACTATTCGATTTTTCTTTAACTTTGTAGTCCGATTTCATGGGTATTTGGATGTATTAGGAAGGAGTTTTTAAATAGCCCTTTTACAAGTTTTCTCTTATGTCAAATTGACTAAATAATTTAGTAAGAATTTTTGGGATTTTGGTTTTGGTAAGTAAAGTGTTCAGTTAGCATCTTTGGGGACTGAATATTTGAGAAAATATAGTGTTTATATTCCATTTATATGGTGCTCCTTCAGTGAGCAGACACTTTACATTGCACCCCAGGAGACATGCTTCCAGAGATGAATGGGGAGAAAAGGGCTTACTGCTGAAGTAGTGTAGGCTGAGGTTTACTGTGAAGACCTACTAAGAAAAGGGTTTATATACTGCTGTATTGCCGTAGTAACAAAACATTTGATTCTAGAGTTTCAAGAAACATTAGAAATGATAAATATGCATTTTAATATATGAATATCCATTGACTGCAAGTAAAGGTGGTTAACTACTAGGACCAGACAATTTTAAGAGAGTAGTGGTTTGCTACTCAGGTAATAAAGTATCTTTGAATTGAGTATTGAAAGAACATCACTGTATTCTTAGAAGACTATGAAAGCATTCTGAGAGGCTTTACTACAGTGTAAAGAAGAAACTTTACTAAATTGTCTTCCAGGAATGACCCAACCAAAGATTTCTCTGTAGCAAGGAGCCATTTTGGACTCAAGGTATATAACGTGAAAATATTGATAAATTGGTGATGAGGATAATGACATTTAAATTTCATATTTGGAACAGAATGCTTTTGAGTTTTTTATACACAACTGGAAGATTTCAAGTGGATCTGAAAAATTGGGTGGTTCAGTTCATTGAAGGCTTCTCAGTGCTAGAAGTGTTTATAAGTCCCCAGTGATAACCTGTGGAAAATGTTAGGATTGGAAAGGCTTTTAAGATCATCTAGTCAAATTCATTATTTTCCCGATAAGGAGAACTGAGAGAAGGTAAAGGGGTAGTAAAGAGTCTGTGTGGCCTAGAATTTAATACCCTGGTTGGTGGCTAACCTGGATTGTGTTCTGAGTTTCCAGGACATTCATTCATTTTATGAAAAAAATTTTATTGACAGCTGTTTGATAATATGGTAAGAGATTAAGAAGGTGAAGTCTCATGGAGGAGATAAAATGTACAAGAATGCACAAAAATGGATAAATCTTTTTTGGAGGGGGGGGGGTTGAGGGATGAACTATGAAGGCGATTAAGTCTTGGCCCAGATGTTTTTACAGTGAGAACACTAAAGGCCAGAAAGGTAAAGCTACTCTATCCAAGATCTCTTGCAGATTTTCTTTCCCCCAAGTATCCAACTTCCATTACTGGCCTGAAGTCCTCCATTAGAGCCCAAACAAAACAAGACCAATCCCAGGTAGCTAGTCATCTGGTTAAAGCAATTGACCAAAGGTTTGAATGATGATTCAACTTAACCTTTCCAGGGAATAAGTTTCATATGATTCCAATTTAGGGACAATCTCAGATTCTCCATCTGAGCAGCAAGGAGATTTACCTTTTTCTACTTTTCTACCCTCCCAATGTCTACTAACCATCACCACAAAGCTACCAGGAAGCAAAATCCCCAGAATCCACATTGTTTGATAACTCAAATGTATTCCAACCCATCTTCTTTTCTTTGCAAATGGCTGGATCCTGGAAGAGACTAGTCAAAGCAACAAGACAAAATGAGACAAAAATGGGTAAATCTTGAACATTGCTGTCAACGGAGGGGATCCAGAGAAACTTTGTGAGGAGGTAGCATTTGATTAGCACTTAAGAACTGGAAGAACTTGGGCCCTTCGTGTTTGGAAGGAGTGTGGTGGATGGATGGACAGGTTCCCTTTCCACTAGACCTCACTGCCTTAGGTCAACCAGACTTTTTTTTTTTTTTTTCTCCTTTTCCAAATACATAGTTACAGTGTTAATGTCTATTAAGTTTTTGTTGCTTTCTTTCCAAATCCGAGTAATTGTTTGCTTCTGAGATACTTATCTAAATATATACATATTCCTACCCCTCCCTTTTAACTTTTGATTTATAACAGGAAGCTCTAATTTAAAAGGTTTGTACTATGAAGGTTGTGTAGGTTATTTAATTTTCCCTCTAAGTTCGAGTCAGTAAATATAGGAATTCGTGGTGGCTGTCTCTTGCAGAAAAACAACCTATTATAACTGGTTTTTATATTTTCACTGGCTGATAGGTCTGTGGTAAACACAGATTTATGCTGGGAAACTTAAAATGCATGTGGGTTTACTTTTCTAAAGCTTGCCAAAACCTGCAGAAGCAACTCTTTGTGATTTGTTAAAAAAAAAAACTAGTGGAAATCCTGTTATCATTTAGCCATGAGCAGTTTGTTAAAGATGTCTGGAAGATGGAGTACAGAACATGTATATACATTTTTCTGCAATTGCTTCTCATAACTGGAGCTCTAAAGTGAATGGAATTTGTATTTTCATTTGGTTGTGGTAGTTATGACAGGTGGAGAAAAGGCAGTGAAAAAGATTGTAGGCTTTGGCATTAGGTTATGTAACCATGAGCAAATTCAACCTTCACCTCTAAGACCCAGTTTTCTAATCTGTTAGATGGGAGTAAAAACAGCTTATCATTGTGGGTTATAAGGATCCAATTAGAAAGTAGCTGGCATGGTATTTACTGCATGAAGAACTCAAAGAGATTTCTTTCCGTGTATTTTTTCTCAGCTGCTTCCTACCCCCTCCACCCCCCAATCAAAGTCAAAATAACTAAGAGTTAAAATGTGTTTCTTGCATATTTTCATTATGTCTCTCCTCACACAAAGTGGGAACCAACCCTGCCTTAACTAATTCTTGGGGGGAAGGATATGTGTACAGACTGTAGCAGCCTTAAAAACTCAAACCTGTTGCTGTGTGGCAAGCTGTTAATGTTTAGGAACCTTGCATTACTTGCCTTGCTGGAAGATCTGGGGGATGGGCCACTTTGAGGGTGACAGATGTGCCCTCTGCTGCCGGCGGGCGCGTGCCTGCTCTGTCCCTCTGCTCCCAGCACCAGGTGCAGCCATTGTTCTGGCTGGTCTCTCTTCATCCGGCCTCGTCTGTTACTCTGCTCTTTCTAGCTCATTGTTTCTGTAGGAAATTAGCATTAAAAACCCATCTGAAACCCCCATGTCCCTCAACTGCAGGTGACTGTTATTGGCCCCAGCTGCCACCCTTTCGCTTGATTACTTCCATATGGGTCTGTGCAAAGAAGTAGTAGCCATTTATTGATTTCCACCACAGCCCCCACCTCTATTACTCAAACTATAATACCCTGAAATCTATTAGACCCCCAATAGGCTATATAGCTCAGTTGGCACTACAACTGTGATGAACGTTTTACAAGCAAAACTAATTACATTCTCTTTCTTTCCCTTTCACCACCTCCTACCCAAATATTAAATGTAGAAAAACCAGGATGTCATAAGTGAAATAGTAAATCTTTTAAATATCTGGTGATGAATCTTTTTCTAAATAGTAAGACTTTTAGACTTTGGATAGGCTTTTATGGAAAATTTTAGTCAATGCTTTAAATATTTCATACACACCCATGAATGTTCAAGTAAACAATGGCAAGTAGACCCCTGGGGTGGAGGTGGGGGACACAAAAATTTCTGTCATTTGTTTTTTGGGCTATTAGGTTTAATCACGGGTGGGTAGTATTTCAGGAAAAGGGGCCTAGTTTAAAATGATATGTTTTGTGGGAACCAGAATTAGTTAAATCCTTTAGTTTTGCATTTTCACCCCTCTGTGTTTGTACAAATGGTTGTTCCAATTTGTTTATTAGAATAAATATCCTAGACTTCTTTCTTCCTTTATCAGTAAACAGATAAAGCATTCCATTTTGGTATTGTTCAAAATCAAGGTTGTATTTTCAAACAGGTAATTTAAGTACCAGGTTTAAAACTCTAAATCAAAATTTTAAGAACAGTTATAAGCTGTTACTGGCTCCTGATGAATTGTCTTGTGACCGTAACAGAGTCACTATAGCTATCTGTGTTCCATCTGTGAAAATTAATTGTTTTGTATCTTTTAGGGGATCCAGTGAAGAAAATCTAATTCTAGCAGCCTTTACAAGTAAACAGCTTATCAAGGGATGAAGGGTAATTGACTGATATCTTTTTTATAAAAATATACTTTTTAAAATGGCAGGTGCTGAGGGTACCGTAACATTGCAAATGTGTGGACTAGTATCTTGTGACTGCTGAGTGTTTAGCTTGCAACCCAGTCTTAAAGTAAAATCAAACTAAATTATTTAATAATACTGACATTTAAAGTAACAATTTCAGTATTTTAAGCTTAGCTACATGGAGCGTTTATCATACATAATTGTGGAACATAGGGCCATTTGTAGTGGGGAAATGTCTTTTTGCCTTTCTTCCTTTCCTTTCGTTTCTTTGTGTTTTGGAATTTGGAGTTTAAAAAGGTCCTAGAGTTTTGAAAGCCCCTGGCAGCCAATGTGTTTTGCCTGACAGCACCTCTGAAGGCAGACCTCAAAGTAAAATGATGTGATTTCATTTTGACCAGGTTAGGATTTTTAGTGTTTTGAGAGCTTTTTAATCTGCCCCTTGTTTTAAGTAGTAGAGAAATGGAAGGTTAGGGAGGGCAAGAAAGGGGAGAGTGGAGATTCGAAAATGGATCTTTTGACACCAAAGTAAGTGTGCTTTCATTTGAAATTTTGAACTAGTACAAGTTGGGAGTGATTGTAGGCACAGTATTGCTAGAGATATAGTTGTCTGGAAGTTTGTGCATGTGTTTTTAGTTTTTCTTTTTGGTACTCATGATGATTGGCCTTTAGTGGCCTGACTGAAGAGAAATATGGTTCTTTGTTCATTCTATCATGTCAGGCACTGCAAAAAACAAAATTGAATAGGAAAAGGAGTTTTTAGTTTAGTTGACTAATTTTTATTGTAATAACAAATATACAACTCAATTTAACATTTTAACCACTTTCGAGTATACAATTCAGTAATATTAATTACTTTCATAATATTGTACTTCATTATTATCCATTATTCCAACTTTTTTTTTCATCACCTCAAATAAAAACTTTGTATCTATTAAGTAATAACTCCTCCCATCCCTTCCTGCTTCTTCCCTTTGGCTATTGGTAATCTATGATCTATTGTCTGTCATTATGAAATTAGCTTCTATTTTATATCAGCAGGCTCATATAGTATTTTTATCTTTTTGTGTTGGGCTTATGTCTTAACATAAGGTTTATCCATGTTGTAACATGTCTCAGAACTTCATTTTACAGTTGAACAATATTATATTCCATTGTGTTTATATACCACATTTTGTTTATCCATTCATCTGTTGATGGATGCTTTGGTTGATTCCACCTTTGGGTAGTTGTGAATAATGCTGCTATAAATGTTGGTGTACAAATATTTGCTTGAGTCCCTGGTTTCAATTCTTTGGGGGTATATATACTCTTTAATTTTAATAACTTATCCTATATCATTTCTGGGGCTCATGCCGTGAGGAAGCTGACAATAGCATTTTTACTTGAATGAGAACTAATTTTCATAAGCAAACAAAGCATGCTTCTCTTTTCCCAAATAACATTTATGGTAGACACTCAACAGGGTTGGGATTAGGGTGCCACAAGAGAAGTACCTGGAGCACAAAATTTAAAGAATCACTCTCAGGGTTGGCACTGCACTTCAGTTTTTCACCTTAGGCACCCTTCTTGCCACACCCCAATTCTGGCCGTTGCTCTTCAATAATTTCTAAAGTAGGAAGAGGATGGCAGAACTTAATGTAATTGATCTTCTAGAAATGTTCGTTTCCATCTTAATTTTGGAGAATGAATAAAATTAAAGTGTTTCTCTGTTTCTCTGTCTTCCAAACCAAGGGGATGCCAGACCTTTTAAAATGTTTCTGGAAGTTAGGTAGGGTATCTGGTGATTTGCCTTGGCAGTATTTTTTTTGTTGTTTCTTGGAGTCAATTTCAAACACTGTAGAAAAAATTTTGAAGTTCCTTCAACTTTTTTGCCTTGTTTCTTTTATTTTTTTAAAAAATTTTTTATTAAAGTGTATCATTCATACATGAACATACATAAACAATAAGTGTATAGTAAAAGTTTTGAACTTAAAAAACAAACATGCATAACATCATTCAGGGGTCCCATACATCAACCCATCGCCAACACCTTGCATTGTGAGACGTTTGTTACAAATTATGAAAGAATATCATCAAAATCTTACTAACTGTAGTCTATATCGTACATTAGGTGTATTTTTCCCAGAACCCATCTTATTATACTTTATCCCCTGGTAACTTACATTGTAGATTCTATGAGTTTACTTATTCTATTCTAATTATTTCGTATCAGTAAGGTCATACAATATTTGTCCTTTTTTTTCTTTTTTTTTTTTTTAATTTATTTTATTTTTTTCTCCCCACCCCCTTGTTGTTTGTATTTGTCGTGTCTGTTCATTTTCCTTGTTTCTTAAGGAGGCACCAGGAACCGAACCTGGGACCTCCGATGTGGGAGGAATGTGCCTAATCACTTGAGCCACCTCCATTCCCTGCTTTGTTGTGTTTCTCATTATGCTTTTCTTCTTGTGTCTCTTGTTGTGTCAGCTTGCCATGCCTGCCTTTCGCACCAGCTCGCTGTCTTCTTTAGGAGGTACCGGGAACCGAACCAGGGACCTCCCATGTGGTAGGCGGGAGCCCAGTCGCTTGAGCCACATCTGCTTCCCATGTCCTTTTGTTTCTGGCTTATTTCACTCAACATGATGTCTTCAAGGTTCATCCATGTTGTTGCATGTATTAGAACTTTATTCCTTTTTATGGATTAATAATATTCCATTGTGTGCATATACCATGTTTTGTGTATCCATTTATCATTTATTAGACATTAGGGTTGCTTCCATCTTTTGGCAATTGTGGATAATGCTGCTGTGAACATCGATGAGCAAGTATCTGTTTGAGTCCATGCTTTCAGTTCTTTTGGTATATACCTAATAGTGGGATTGCTGGGTCATATGGTAATCCTGTACTTAACTTTCAGAGGAACCACCAAACTGTCTTCCACAGCATCTGCACCATTTTACATTTCCACCAACAATGAATGAGTGTTTCTATTTCTCCACATCCTCGCCAACACTTGTTATTTTCTGCTTTTTGTTTTTTTTTAATAGCCTTTTTTCTTTTTTAAAAAAATTTATTTGTTTATTTATTTCTCCCCACCCCCTTGTTGTGTCTGTTTGTCTCTTCCTTGTTGTCTTCTCTTGTCTCTTCTCTTGTTGTGTCTGTTTGTCTCTTCCTTGTTTCTTTAGGAGGCACCGGGAACCAAACCCAGGACCTCTGATGTGGGAGGGAAGTGCCTAATCGCTTGTGTCACCTCTGTTCCCTTCTTTATTGTGTCTCTCATTATGTTTTTCTCCCTGCATCTCTCATTGCATCATCTTGTTGCATCAGCTTGCCATGCCTGCCCATCGTGCCAGCTCGCTGTCTTCCTTAGGAGGCACCGGGATCCGAACCAACGACCTCCTGTGTGGTAGGCGGAAGTCCAGTCACCTGAGCCACATCCACTTCCCTTTAATAGCCATTCTAATGGGTGTGAAATGGTACCTCATTGTGGTTTTGATCTGCATTTCCCTAATGGCTAATGATGTTGAACATCTTTTCACCTGCTTTTTGACCATTTGTGTGCCTTCTTTGAATAAATGTCTATTTGGGTCTTTTGCCCATTTTTAAATTGGGTTGTTTTTTGTTGTTGAGGTGAAGAATTTCTTTATAAATTCTGGATATTAAATTTTTATTGGATATGTGATTTCCAATTATTTTCTCCCTCTGTGTAGGCTATCCTTTTACTTTCATGATCAAGTCCTTTGATGCGTGAAAGTTTTTAATTTTGATTATGTCCCATTTATCTTTTGTTGTTGTGCTTTGGGTGTAAAGTCTAAGAAACCATTGCTTAATGAAAATGAAGATGCTTCCCTGCATTTTCTTCTAGGATTTTTATAATTCTGGTTCTTATGTTTAGGTTTTTGATCCATTTTGAGGTGATTTTTTTTAATGGTATGTGGTAGGGGGTACGTCTTCATTATTTTGCATATGGACATTCAGTTTACCCAGCACCATTTGTTAAAGAGACTATACTTTCCCAATTGAGTGAACTTGGCATCCTTGTCAAAAATCAGTTGTCAGTCCTACCCCGATCAGGATAGGAGATGCTTCAAGGCTGTATGCCCCTACAGAATTTTTGGGGCATGGACTGACAAAAATATCTCTCCTAAAGCTCCAGAAAACAGTTTAAGTATTGCATTAACAGGGTGAGCACTGAATCAAGGAAAATGCTACTTAAAGGCAGTAGAATCTTGTAACACCCTGGCTGTCCCTCCCCCATCCTCTCACCAGATCAGCTTGGAGCCAGCCTGTGCTCCCAGTTACAATCCCTGGTTCCGTTTTTGGAGGGAGCAGAGTGTATTAGTCAGCCAAAGGGGTGCTGATGCAAAATACCAGAAATCTGTTGGTCTTTATAAAGGGTATTTATTTGGGGTAGAGGTTTACAGTTACCAGGCCATAAAGCATAAGTTACTTCCCTCATCAAAGCCTATTGCCACATGTTGGAGTGAGATGGCTGCCGATGTCTGCTAGGGTTCAGGCTTCCTGGGTTCCTCTCTTCCCAGGGCTTGCTTGTCTCCGGGTTCAGCTCCTCTACTATCTCCACAAGGTCATCTGTAGACTATGAGGCTCTCTAGGCTTTGTCTCTCTCCACAAGCCCAGCTTTAGACTATCAGGCAAACAGCTTGTTTCTCTTCCCCGGGCCTTCTCTCTTTCCTCACGAGCAAGCTCCTCTATGTGTTCACTTCCTGGGGCTCCAGCATTAAATCTTAGCATCAGAACTCCAACATCAAAACTGCTCCAACACTGTCCTTTGCCATGTCTTTTATCTTCGAGACCCCACCCACCAAGGGTGGGGCTCAACGCCCTATTGATGTGGCCCAGTCAACACCCTAATCATAACTTAATCATGCCCAGATTAACAGACCAGTTTACAAGCATAATCCAATATCTATTTTTGGAATTCATAACTATATCAAACTGCCAGACTGCTACACAGAGTAACCCTCTTGCACATACTGGGAGCTTGTATGTCTGGCCCAGTCTGTATGGAATTCACTGTCCCAGAACTTGGTCTGTATATAGAAGGCTGCTCACCGAGCCTCTCTTAATGGAAAGCTGTGAGATGCGTAAAATCATGATGCGTGGGGCAAGGCTTAGAGTGTAGTGCCTGGAACTCTGGCTATAAGACACAAAGTGCAGTCCCTGAAACACTGAAAAAAAATGTTTCCTAGGGATTAAGGGACATTAGTATCAGGGTAATCCAGGGAATTCCTAGGGCCACATGTGCTTGCCTAACAAGATACATGTGCAAAGGATCAAGGAGGCCAGTCAGCTTTGGCCGAGAGCTGTTCTCCAAACTCATTCTATGGATAAGTCCTGAGAGTGAGTGCTGGCATAGGTCAATCTGCAAAGACTGGAAAAGATGTTTTCTTGTTTACCTTCTTTTTTGTTTGTTTGTTAGCTTCTGGCATTCAAGGAAAGCTCTGTCATAACACTAGAAGGATAGAAGCTAAGGAATAGACATCTTGAGTATAAATTCCAGCAATAACACACTAAAACATCAAAATGTCCAGGTTTTGACAAAATACTACAAAACATACCAGGAAACAGGAAGTGATGGCCCAAGCAAAGAAGGAAAGTAAAACATTATTAGAAGCCTTCAATGATAGGATCAGACCTGGGACATTTCAGACAATGGCTTTTTTAAAAATGGTCTTAAATATGCTCAAAGAGCTAAAGGAAAACAGAGACAAAGAATGAAAGAAAATCAGGAAACAGTAGATGACTACAAAGAAAGTATCTAAAGAGAGATGGAAATTATGAAAAGGAATCAAACAGAGCTAAAGACTACAGTCACAAAAATCCCCTAGAGGGAAGTTCCCTTGATTGGAGCTGGCGGAAGAAAGAATCAGTGAACTTGGGGATAAGGCAATTGAAATATTCCAGTCTGAGAAGCAGAAAGAGGAAAGAATAAAGAAAAATGAAGAAAGCCTGAGGAAACTGTGGGACACCGTCAAGCAAAACAATATATGCATTGTGGGAGTCCCAGGAGAAGAAAGAAAAGGACAGAGAGAATATTAAAAAAATAAGAGCTGAAAACATCCCAAATTTAATATAAGACTTGAATATACACATCAAGGAATATCTACGAACTCCAAACAGGATAATCCCAAGTAGACCCATACCATTCCATGTTATAATTAAGTTGTCAAGTGCCAAAGATAGAGAATTCTGAAAGGCACAAGAGAGAAGCAACAAGGCACATACCGGGGAGCTACAATAAGATTTAAGTGTTGATTTCTCATTGGAAATCATGGAGGCAAGAAGGCAGTGGGATGACATATTTAAAATGCTGAAAGCAAAAATTTGCCAACCAAAAATTCTGTATGTGGCAAAACTATTTCTCAAAAATGAAGGAGGAATTAAGACAGTCCCAGATAAATAAAAGCTGAGGGACCACCACTAGTTCAGCCCACAAGAGATGCTAAGGGAGTTCTGCAATTTGAAAAGAAAGGACACTAGAAAATTGGCTGAAACCACATGAAGAAATAAAGATCTTATCTTTACCAAAGATAATGACATGAGTAAATATAAATATCCATACTTTTGTATTTTTGATTTGTAACTCCACTTTTTATTTCCTACAGGATCTAAAAGGCAATATGTAATTTGGGACAAGTACTATATAAAAGTGGGAGGACAGAGAGATATAGGAACATAGTTTATGCTATTGAAGTTGTTAAGTTGACATCAAAACATATGAGAGGGAAACGGATGTGGCTCAAGAGATTGAGCTCCCGCCTACCACATGGGAGGTCCCGGTGCCTCCTGGAGAAGACGAGCAAGACAGCAAGCTGGCACGACGGGCAGACATGGCTAGCTGACACAACAAGATGACGCAACAAGGACACACAAAGAGGAAACACAATGAGAGACACAATTTGTCTCAAGTGATTGAACGCCTCTCTCCCACATGGAAGGCCCTAGGTTCGGTTCCCGGTGCCTCCTAAAGAGAAGATGAGCATACACGGAGAGCAGACAGCCACTCAGCAAATGGACACAGAGCAGACAGCGAGCGCAAACAACGAGGGGTGTGTGTGAATAAATAAATAAAATAAATCTTTAAAAACAATTGTTATAAATTTAGGATGTTAAATTTAAGCCCTATGGAAACTACGAAGAAAATATCACAGCATATATAAACTGACAGAAAAAAAGTAGAGTACAGATTATTGGGCAAGGGAGTAGGGATAATGGAGAGTTAATACAAAATGAGTTTAGGGTTTCTGTTTGGGGTAAAGGGAAAGTGATAGTGATGGATGGTGTTGAGGGTAGTGCCACATTGTGAATGTGATTAATCCCACTGAATGGTATGGTTCCGCAGGTTTCATATGGGAAGATTTATGTTAAATTTGTTTTCACAATTTTAAAAAAATGAGCAACTCAAGAAATAGTGACAATTAAATGTAATATATGATATTGGACAGGAGCTAAGATTGGAGAAGAGGCTCAAAAGGACATTATTAGGACATATTAAAAAATTGGAATATAAAATGTAAGCTTTATGTCAATTTAAAATTTCTTGACCTTAAAAAGTACACTTAAGGTGATTACATAAGTGACTATCCTTGATAGAAGGAAATGTGCATGGAGGTATTTTGTGTTCAAGGAGTATGATGTATGCAATGTGCTCTATTCAAAAAATAAATAGAATGATTTGGCAAAGGTGGCAAAATGTTAAATTTAGTGGATCTGAGTATCTAGGTAGTTATATGTCAGAGTTCTCTGTATGGGGTTTATATTATTTTTGCAACTGCCCTTAAGTTTGAGATTATTTCAAATAAAAAGTTTAAGAAAATCAATTGGTGTTAGATGAGTGTTAATTTCCAAACTCTCAATTTGATGCCACTGATTTATATGTCTGTCCTTGTGCCATTATCCCATGTTTTGATTACTGTAGCTTTACTTTCAAAAATGGGAAGTGTGAGTCCCACAATTTTGTTCATCTTTTTCCAAATGCTTTTGACTATTTGGAGCCCCTTACCCCTCCATATAAGCTTTTTATTTTATTTTTTCCCCCATCTACTGGGGCCAGGATTGAACCTGGGACCTCAAATATAGGAAGCCAGCCCTCAACCACTGAGCCACATCGGCAACCCTGAGTTGGTTTTTTTGTTTTGTCTGTTGTTTGTTTTTTTGTTTATTCAGGAGGCACTGGGAACTGAACCCAGGACTTCCCATGTGGGAGGCGGGCACCCAACCACTTGAGCTACATATGCTCATACCTCCATATAAATTTGATGTGTTTTGATATATTTTTGAGATAGGTTGAGTTTTATTAACTGGTTGATGGAGTGAATGAGGGTGAGGGGAAGGTGCTTTCAAATAATTGTTGTTTGCCTTCTTTGCCATTCATCCAGTTAAATATTAAGTACCCACTGTGTGCCAGGCACTGTTCTAGGCACTGAAGTTAGTGAATAAAACAAAGCCCCTGCCCTCATGGAGATTAAATTCTAGTGGGAGAGACAGACAATAAAGATTCATGATATATATGCTGTGTGTTTATATATATGCATATTATATATATATATATAGTTCTAAGATATGTGTTTTAGCATACACACACTCAAATACATAATGTACAAATGGGAAGTGGTAAGGAGAATTGGAAAGAATTTAGAAAGTATTTAGGTTAAGCTGAGGAGGGTATGAAAAAGATGGTTAAGGAAGAACTGACTGAAAAGGTGATGATTTTAAGAATGCCAGAATATAGTGGATTTAAAGGGTTCAGCCCTGTATGTGCCACTTAACTTCTCTGACCTTTTGAATATATATTAAGTCAAGATTGAGGATAATCCTGAGTCTTATCTGTGATGTTGCATTCATCTTTTTAGCACAGGCAGAATATCACCAAATGAATGACTAAGGAATTTGGGATAGGGTTTGACAATACTGTATAATTCTTCATAAGACAATGGGAAGATGCATGTGAAATATTCGTATATGGTAGGGGGACTATTGTAACAAAAAATACGCTTCCTTGTAAACTATTTTGCGAGGCCTTTTTGCTTTAAAGTTCATCTGTATGCAAATGAATTTTGAGATGGCATACAATAAAAGACAGATTAAAAGACAACCCTTAAAACAGGCAGAGGATCACAAGACAAAATTTTTGGAGGAGGATCCTGAACCGAATGAAGTTATTGCTGCTCAGCATTGCACTGACCTAGCTTCTTTTTAGCCAAAAGAAAAAAGAAAAATTTTGGGTCGTTGCCTCATTCTCATCATCTGGTTAGAGGACACATTTATCCTAGCATAGTGAATCAGAAAAGGCATCCTCTGAAGAGATGATACCCAAATCAGTTCTTCATGTGTGAATTACAGACAGCCCAGAGAAGAAGAAAAAAAATGTCCGAAGAAAGTAGGAGCTCAAAACTGGAATATAACTCTAGAGAGGTAGCCAAGGCCTAGGTAATAGAAGGTATTCTATGTTATGTTCAAGAGCGTGGACTTTATCCTGTAGGTAATAAGTTTAAAAGTCTTATAGAGTTTTTATTAGCAGGGAAGTCTGACTTGATTAACATTTCTGATGATAGAGGCTTCTGGGTGGAATATGAATTTCATGGAGCAAACATACTCACCGTGACCATTTTCAGATGATTACAATAGTCGGGCAAGTGATGTTGAAGATTTGAACTTGTAGTTGGAATGGAGAGGAACAGAAGGATTTGAATTTGGGATCTGTGTGATGCAAAGCAGTGATTGGTTTTAAAATACAAACGGAAAATGGAAAAGATTGAACTTTGTTTAAATTAGTGTGGCTGACAAAGTTTTGTTTTTTTTTTTGGTCCCTTCAAAGGTAGGTTGTATGAATATGCTTGAGTACTGTATGTAATTTATTAGACTACTGGGGGTGGCAAAATAATCCCCAAAATATCTCTAGCAATTTTATTTTCATTTTTATCTGCAGGTTGAAAAAGTAAATTCTGGGTGTTTTTTTGTGTGTGCGTGTATATGTGTGGGTTTTTGTTTTTTTTTTAATTAGTAGGCCATATGGTGTTTACACAGACTGACTGCTATGCAAGGTGGCTGTGTTATTTTTTCCTTTCAGGATATGATACTTCACCTGATGCCAATATTCTGAAACGTTTATTTTCTGGTCAAGGGTATTTGAAGTAATTATTCTAGTCATTATATTTTTTCTTCTTTTTTTAAAGATTTATTTTATTTAATTATTCTCTCCTCCCCCTCGTTGTTTGCGCTTGTTGTCTGCTCTGCTTCTCTTTAGGAGGCACCAGGAACCAAAGCTGGGACTGCCCATGTAGGAGAGAGGTACTCAGTTGCTTGAGCCACCTCAACTCCCTGGTTTCTTGTGTCTCTCATTGTCTTTCCTTTTTGTGTCTCTTTGTTTCATCATCTTGTTGTGTCAGCTCTGCACATCTGCCCGTTGCGCCAGCTCGCCTTCTCCAGGAGGCCGCAGGAACCGAACCTGAGAACCTCCCATGTGGTAGGCAGGAACTCAATCGCTTGAGCCACACCCACCTCCCTGTATTTTTTTCTTGATGCCTCAGTTGATGTTACATTTATATAGTGCTTAATCCTTCTTTTCTGTTAGTTTATTTTTAAAAGTTAAATCTTTACTAAATGTTTATATAGTGCTTTTCAATCTATTTTCACATCATAGCACGCATAGAAAATGAATACTGACTGGCCGTCCACGGCTGAGAAAAGCAATATCTTAGTATACTCGCAGTCATTCATACCTTTCTAGTGTTCCTCAGCACACAGTTTTGGAAGTTTTGCCACAATAGAAATGCTGTAGAAACCTTTCTATACTGCATTGTAGGTTGTTAACCGGAATTAGGAAAGAGTTATAGAGTGTGAACTGTGTACCAGATATTATGCTAGGAGCTATGGTTATAAAAGTGAAGAGCTCAAGAAACTCATGTGGGCTAGTGGAGAGAGAGAGAGGCACAGAAACGAATTATCTGGGTACAGTATGACAAATGATGTCTTAGAGATGTTATAAGGTGCTGTGAAAGTACAGATATGGGAGGATTTAATTCTAGAAAGGTGCAGTTGAGGTGTCAGGGAGAGCTAATTAAAAGGTGATGTTGGTTTGAGTTTGAGTGCCTGAGACAGGGAAGGCAGGGCATTTTAGGCAGAGGGAACAGCCTGTTTTATAGGTTTTACGCCTGTTTAATGTCTTTTGGTCTCCAGACCAAGTTTTCCTCTTAATATGAAAGTAAGTATTGAAACTTAGAAGTTTGCTCTGATGGCAGACATGATTATTTGTCCTGCCTAAGTGTCCATCTACCTTATATTTATAATGATTGAACTCGGTCCTCACTATAATATAGCCTTATAATTTGCATCTTGCTTTTAATTTTCAAAGTTTTTCATCCTTATATCAGTCTGCCTTTCATCTTTGTATCAGTCCCCCTGGAATAGAAAAGAAAAGGCAGGTGGTAGTATTTTTATTTTTATAGAGGAAAAATTGGGACATCATCCTCATCATAGCAGTTTTTGTTGTTGTTTGTTTTGTTTTGTTTTGTTTTTAGGAGGTACCAGGGATTGAACCTAGGACTTTGTACATGGGAAGCAGGTGCTCAACCATTTGAGTTACATCCAGCCCCCCAGCAGCTTTTTTCTTAGGGGTTGGTCATTAAGAGGCAAGTATATAGAATCTTGAAAGGAATTTTCTATGATGACTATCACTTCCCAGATAAGGCCTTTTTCCATTGCTTGATTACAAAGAGTGCTGTCCAGTGGCATGAACCTCCCTCAGTTCTCTGGGCATGACCAGAGGTATTTATTGATTGATGAAGCTGTGACCTGGAGGGAGCCAGCAAGGCAGACAATGTGGTTGCAGCTGTAGCATTTTGCTACAGCATATATATATATATGTCTGCTTATACTTGTGAAGAATGTTTTAAAGGAAGAATGCAAGTTTAATCATTCCAAACTTACGAGTGTGCTCCATCTCTTGGACTTTTTTTAGTCTATATTGGGTAGAGTTGTCCATGAGATTCCATAATTGATAATTTTCTCAGTTCATTTATTGTCATGTTTTAATACCATCTACCCTATAACAGTTTTTAGTTCAAAGCCAAAATAAGATTGAGCTGTCTTAACAGATGAATTGAGTAGGTGCTAATTGCATCACTGAAATATTTGCCAAAATTTTTATTTTCTACCTGGTTTTATTCTGTTTCTTTCCTTCAGTCTGTTTTCAAAAAACGCAGTAGATTACCTGATTATGCTTTTGGGTGTCATTGTCAAGATAGCCATTTCAATGATCAGTGACGACTGTTGACCCTTTCTACTTGTACCTATACTTAGTATTTAGCCATTTTTCTAAAGCTGTCAGGATTTTTATTTTTAATAGCTGATGGAGTGAATTTTCTGGATTGCTAATTTTGAGGGGCTATACTAGGCAAAGAAGGGTGACCTTGGTGTAGAGCCAACATTTTCAAAATTGTGGTTTATTCTTGCTTCTTAAGGCACCCCCACTGCCAAGGCTCTAGCCCTTTCGTTTGACAGAGTGGACCTGCTTTGTCAGAAACCTCTCTCTTTCTGAAACCTGTCTTCCTCAGGGCCCACTTTAAATATAGACTTACCTGCATATACTTGTGAAGAAAGACAGGGACTATAGAAGAATGTAAAAGTCTCTTTGAGCTATGATCAGCACTTACGTTCTTCTTTTTTTTTTCTTATTAATTTCTTGGTCCCAGTATACAAACCTCATTGAGCCCTATAATAATTCACTCTTTCAGCATCACTCAATTTAAATTTCTTTGCTTATAGCCTGGCATAGATATGGGCTTTGGAGTCTAACAGAGTTGCCACCTCTTCTTAGCAATATGACCTTGAGCATAGTGATACTTCCTAATTTCCTGTTGAGTAAAATGGAAATGATGATGATACGGCCCATTGTCTTAGTATTGTTGTGTAAATAAGAAAATGCTTAGCACCATTCTGTTTTTTATGTTTTCTTTTTTTTAAACTTTATTTTGTACATTTAATAATTGAAAATATAAACAATTAAAAAAGAAAAAACACAGTTGAATAAAAACATACATTTCTCAATTAAATGTACTGGATATATATACTTTTTTTTTTTAATCATACAATATGTTACACAATATATTTGGTTCATAGTAACACAATCATACAGTATTTGTCCTTTTGTGTCTGGCTTGCTTCACTCAACATAATGTCCTCCAGGTTCATCCAAGTTGTCATATGCTTTACGATTTCATTTCTTCTCACAGCTGCATAATATTCCATAGTGTAAATACACCACAGTTTATCCATTCATCGGTTGATAGACACCTGGGTTGTTTCCAACTTTTGGCAATGGTGAATAACGCTGCAGTGAACATTGGTGTGCAGATGTCTGTTCTTGTCACTGATCTCAGTTCTTCTGGGTGTATACCCAGTAGTGGTATTGCAGGATCACGTGGCAAGTCTATATTCAACTTCTTTAGGAACTGCCAAACAGTCCTCCACAATGACTATACCATTCTGCATTCCCACCAACAGTGAATAAGTGTTCCTGTCTCTCCACATCCTCTCCAACACTTGTAGTTCTCTGTCTTTTTAATAGTGACCATTCTGATAGGTGTTAAATGATATCTCATTGTAGTTTTGATTTGCATTTCCTTAATCATTAGTGATGTTGAGCATTTTTTCATGTTTTTTTTTGTTTGTTTGTTTTTTGTTTTTTTTTTTTGCTATTTGTATTTCTTCTTTGGATAAATGTCTATTCAAGTCTTTTGCCCATTTATTAATTGGGTCATTTGTCTTTTTATTGTTGGATGTAACATCTCTTTATATATCCTGGCTATTAAACCCTTATCGGACATGTGATTTCCAAATCTTTTCTCCCATTGAGTTGGCTGTCAAAAGCACCATTCTTTGCATATAATAAATTTAATGTTATTTACAAATGCATAAATAGAAATGGTGATTAGTGGTAGCCATCATTATTATAGTTGCTTCCTAATTTATATTACTTTGATAAAGAAAGTCTTGCCCAGCTCAAATCTTGGGTAAATTGGAGACCTGCTTCATTATCAGTATGGATTGATAAAGGAGGTAGAGAGTTCATGTGATCTGAAGAAAGCTTTTAAACAGATTTTTCTTTACTGTCAACTGGTCACTTTTTAGTCATCATAAGAATAGAATAAATGGAGGCATAATACAAAGAACATCAAAATATCAAAAATTGAAATAAGAATATTAAAATTACAGAAACAAGATAAGACTGAAAGTAAGCTTTATTTTTCCCCTTATGCCTAACTACTTTGGTGTTTGTACACCTCATTTAAAAATTTCCACATCTCTAAAACTTTGTAATGCCTTCTAGGGCGGTTTATATATGATCGAATTAACCTCCATTGAGTATTAGTTTCCTTTGGAGTATTAATTAAAAAAAAAAAATCCCAGAAAAAATGGTAGGGAATTGAGAAGTCAAGACTGTGAACAAGTAGAGAATTTGGGCCAAAGTTTGAATATGGAAATAAAATAAACAATTACCATTTATTTGTGAAGAGAACCCATAATCAAGGGAATTTTCCTAAATGAACTTCTGCTTGCACTCATTTGCTACTACTTTCCCTTATAGCTTTTAGCAAATTCTCTATATTGCAAGGTTGTAGAGTTTCTATACTATATGGTGTCCCACAAGGCTGGCACATCAACCCTCTGCTTGCATTGCCTACAGCTATCATCTGAAGGAGACAAACATTGCATTCCAGTGTATTTTCCAGATGTCATTTTCTCTGTTTGGATGATTTAAAACTTAAGGAGGGTATTAGCTCTTGAATAGGAGAAAAACCTTGGCATTATGCCTACCCTGGCACTATTCCCACATCTGCTATTGATTAGAAGTGAACAGTAGTCAGTCAGGATGCAAGAGTGCTTCTCCAGTTATTCAAGCTCACCCTTCAGGATGAAATAATACAGCAAATATGAAGAAACTGGCCATACAGAGGATCTGAAAGATCCTTTCCTAGCTATTGTTCAGAGACTTGGTCTATACAGAAATAGCTTGAGTGACATGCTAAGAAGAGATAATAACATCTACATGCAGAAAATGTCCTTAAAGAGAGGAGGTAGAATGGGTGGTAGAATCTTTTTTACATTAACTTTATTATAAATATGTATTTAAATATATATAAACATAAAATGCACAAATATTGTGTTCAGTCCAATGAGTTTTTTGACAGTTTCTTCATCTCTGTAACCATCCCTAAAACAAAATTTATAACACATTTACCAAAAGTTCCCTTATGTCCCTTTCCAGTCAATTCCTACTCATTTCCTGCAACCGTTGTCTCATTTCTACCCCTCTATTTACATTTCATATAAATGAAATTATACAGTGTATATTCTTTTTTAAAAAGATTTATTTACATTATTTATCTTTATTTATCCCTCCCCCCACCCAATGGTTCTCTCATCTGTTTGCTCATTGTTTGCTCACCTTCTCTAGGTGGCACCAGGAACAAAACCTGTGACCTCCCATATGAGAGGTGAGTCCCCAGTGGCCGGAGCCACATCCATTCCCAGCAGGCTGAGGTGTCTGCTGGCTTGTGGCATCTGCTTATTGCCGTGGGGCAGTGGCTAGCTCCTTGTGGCAGGGGCAACAGTTAGCTTATTGCATCAGGGGCAGTGTCTGCTCTTCTTCTTTTAGGAGGCACCAGGACCCAAACCTGGGACCTCCCATGTGGTAGGCAAGTGCCCAACTAGTTGAGCCATATCTGCTTCCCAGTGTATATTCTTTTATGTCTGGCTTCTTTATTTTTGAATTTCATCCATGTAATTGCTTTAATCAATAGAAGCTTCCTTTTCAATGTTTCAGTAAATGGATATACATAGTTTATCCATTCGCCTGTTGATGGATATTTGAGTTGTATGCAGTTTTGTGCTATCATGAATAAACATTCCAGAAGGTTTTGTGAATATGTTGTAATTTCTCTTGGGGTAGAATTATTCAGTCAATGTATATTTGTGAAGTGTTTAAATCTCTTGTCCATTTTTAATAATTAGATTTTTTAGGGAAGCAGATGTGGCTCAAACAGTTGGTCGCCCGCCTGCTACATGGGAGGTCCTGGGTTCAGGTTCCAGTGCCTTCTAAAGAAGTTGAGCAGACACCGCCTCCCGCTGCAATGAGCTAGACACCGCAGCCTGTGGGGAGCGAATGTGGCTCAGGCCGCTGGGCACTCGCATCTCATGTGGGAGGTCCCGGGTTCAGTTCCTCCTGGAGAAGGCAAGCAAACAATGAGCAGACAGACAAGAGAAGCACCGGGGGAGGGGTGGGGGGATAAATAAAGTAAATAAATAACTCTTTTTTAAAAATTAGATTTTTAAAATTGTTTTTTGGGGGTTCTATATATATTCTAGATATGACTCCTTTGTCAGATATATGGGCTATGAATAATTTTTCTCATCTATGATTCGAGTATCTATTCTTTTTCAAGATTTATTTTTATTTATTTATTTCTCCCCACCCCCTCGTTGTTTTGCACTTATTGTGACTGTTTGTCTTCCTTGTTTCTTTGGGAGGAACCAGGAACAGAACCCGGGACCTCCGATGTGGGAGGAAGGCACCTAATGCTTGAGCCACCTCCGCTCTCTGCTTTGTTGTGTCTCTTATTATGTTTTTCCTCCATGTGTCTCTTGTTGCGTCATCTTGCCGCACCTGCCCATCACGTCAGCTCGCTGCCTTGCTCATCATCTTTTAGGAGGCACCAAGAACCTCTGTTCTCTGCTTTTGTTGTGAATCTCTATGTTTTTCTTCTTGTGTCTCTTGTTGCATCAGCTTGCTGAGCCTGCCCGTCGCTCCACTCGCTGTGTTCTTTAGGAGGTGGTGGGAACCTAACCAGGGACCTCCCATGTGGTAGGCAGGAGCTCAATAGCTTGAGCCACATCATCTTCCCCTGTTCCTTTTTTAAATGGTGACTTTCAATGAACAAAATTTTAGTTTTGATAAAATTTAATTTATCAACTTTTGAATTTTATGGTTTCTGCTTTTTGTAACCTGCCCAAGAAATCTTCACTTACCATAAAGTCACAAAGATATTCTCCTATTTATTTCTGGAAACTTTTATGGCTCTGAGTGTTATATTTAGTTCTCTAATCCATATTGAATTTATTTTTGTGTATGGACTGAGATTGAGGTCTTATTTTTTCCATGTGGATATCCAATAGTTCCAGCATTATTTGTTAAAAAGACTTTTCTTTCCCCACTGAATGGAGTCGGCACATTACTGAAAATCAGTTGATCGTAAATGTGTAGGCATATTTCTGGACTTCATTCTGTTCCATTGACCTTTCTGACTATCGTCACACAAATACCACAGTTTTTTTTTTTTAAGCAATTTTATTAAAACATATTCACATACCATGCAGTCCCTCTAAAGTGTTCATTCATTGGCTTTTGGTATAATCACAAAGTTGTGAATTCATCACTGCAATCAATAATATTAGAGCATTTTCATTACTCCAGAAAGAAAAGGCCCCTACTCCTTAGCAGTCACCTCTCAATCCCTCTATCCTCCCTCTGCCATACATAACCACCAATCTAATTCTGTCTCTATAAATTAATTTATATTCCCATTTTGTATAGATGGAATCAAACAATATGTAGTAATTTGTGTCTGGTTTTTTTCCCTTTGCATAGTTATTTTTTTTTTTTTAACAATTGGTGGAAAAATTCTGCTATTTCTTACAGTCCATAGTTTTCTTTAGGTGCATTTTGCCCAAATACTATCCTGTTATTAACATCTTATAATATTAACATACGTTTGTTCTGATTCATGGAAAAACATTCTTATATTTGTACTATTAACCACACTTATTGTTTGCAAGAGGGTTCACTATGCTGTACAGTCCCATGTTTCATCCTTTGGCTTTCCTTATAATGACATACGTGACATTAAACTTTCCGTTTCAACAACTATCATACTCATATATTAGTGTTGCTAATTGCAGTCACTATAATGTGCCATCATCACCTCTATCTATTTCCAAACATTTGCAATCAACCTTATTACAAATTCTGCACATATTAAGCCTCAGCTTCCCTTTCTGTATCCTCATTCTATCTTCTAGTGACCTATATTCTAGCTAATAACTACATGAATTTGCTCATTGTATTTAGTTCATATTAGTGAAATCATGTTTCTCCTTTTGTGTCTGTCTTGTTTCATTCAACATAATGTCCTCAGGGTTCATCCATGTTGTCATATGCATCATGACTTCATTTCTTACAGCTGAATAATATTCCATCGTATGTATATACAACAATTTGTTTATCCATTCATCTGTTGATGGGCACCTGGGTTGTTTCCATCTTTTGGCAATTGTGAATAATGCCGCTATGAACATTGGTGTGCAAATGTCTGTTCATGTCCCTACTTTCAGTTCTGAGTGTATACCTGGTAGTGGGATTGCTGTGGATCATATGGCAGATCTATATTTAACTTCCTTAGGAACCACCAAACAGTCTTTCACAGTTGCTGCACCATTCTACTTTCCCACCAACAGTGAATAAGCATTCCTGTTTCTCCATATCCTCTCCAACACTTGTAGTTTTCTGGGTTTTTTTTTAATAGTGGCCATTCTAACAGGTGTGAAATGATATCTCATTGTAGTTTTGATTTCCATTTCCCTAATAGCTAATGATGTTGAACATCTTTTCATGTACTTTTTTTTTT
>JAQZBX010017984.1:7552-35141 GCA_029593785.1 Cabassous unicinctus | reverse complement strand
TTTTTTTTTTGAAGTGTTTTTATCAAGAAAGGATACTGTGTTTCATCAAATGCTTTTCTGAATTGAGAGATGATCATGCTATTTTTTTTTCGTTTGATCTTTTAATATGGTGTATTACATTGATTGATTTTCTTATGTTGAAACATCCTTGCATACCAGGCACAAAAACCATTTGATCATGGTGAGTAATTTATTTAATGTGCTGTTGATTATGATTAGCAAATATTTTGTTGAGGATTTTAACATTCAAGTTTATTTGAGAGATTAGTCTGTAGTTTTCTTTTCTTGAGGGGTCTTTATGTGGCTTCAGTATAAGGGTGATGTTGCCATCATGGAATGAGTTAGGCAATTGTCCTCCCACTTTTATTTTTGGTAGGGTTTAAACAGAATTTGTGTTAGTTCTTTCTGGAATGATTGGTAGAATTCTCCAGTGAAGCCATCTGGTCCTAGGTTTTTCTCAGTTAGGAGGTTTTTGATGACTAATTCAAACTCATTACTTGTAATTTTTTTTAAGTCTTTCTATTTCTTCTTTTGTCAATGTAGTTTGCTTGTGAATTTTAGAAATTTGTCTCTTTGATCTAAGTTATCAGTCTTGTTGTAATACATTTTTTTCAAACCATTATATTATGATACTCTTTATTTATGTGGCATCAGTGGTGATATCCCCTCTCTCTTCTTTTATTTTATTTATTTACCTCTTCTCTCCTTTTTTCCTTAGTCTACCTAATGGTTCATCAGTTTTATGAATCTTCTCAAAGAACCAGCTTTTGGGGTTTTTTAGTTTTTTCTCATTTTTATATACTCTATTTCAATTAGTTCTTATCAAATCTTTGTTATTTCCTTCTTTCTGCTTGTTTTGGGATTAGTGTGTTTTTCTTTTTCTAGTTTTGCAAGGTGTGCAGTTTGGTCTTTTTTTTTTTTTTTCTCTTTCTTCTTTTTAATATAAACATTCATGGCTATAAATTTCACTCTCAGCATTGCTTTAGCTGCATCCCATTAGTTTTGATATGTTTGATTAGTTGTGTCCTCATTTTCATTCATTTGGATATACTTACTGCTTTCTTTTGCAATTTCCTCCTTGACCCACTGATTATTTAAGATTCTGTTGTTTAACTTCCTTGTATTTGTGCCTATTCTGTTTCTCTGACCCTTATTCAGTTCCAGCTTCATTATATTGTGGCCAGAGGAATTATTTTGTATAATTTAAATTTTTCTAATTTTGTTGAGTCTTATTATCCTGTGGTCTATCCTTGAGAATGATCCTTGTGTGCTTGAAAGAATGTGTATTCTACTGTATTTGGGTGTACTGTTCTGTATATTTCATTAAGTCTAGTTCCTCTTATATATTATTCAAGATCTCTCTGTGTTTACTAACTCTCTGTTGAGCTGTTCTGTCTAATGGTTACAATGGTGTATTAAAGTCCCCCAATATGATTGTAGAAGCATCTATTTCTTCCTCCTTTTAGTTTTTCCATTGTTTGCCTCATATATTTTGGTGCTGGTTAGGTGCACACATATTTATGATTGTTTTCTATTCTAGATAGATTACCCCTTTTATTAACATATAGTGTCCTTCTTTGTCTCTTACCATAGTTTTGCATTTAAAGTCTAATTTGTCCTATATGAATATAGCTACTCCTGCCAATTTTTGGTTATTGTTTGCATGTTAAATTATTTTCCAACTTTCACTTGCAACATCCTTGCAACCCTGGCTCGAAGGTGAATCTTGTAGATAACATATAGTTGGGTCATCTTTTCTTACCCATTCTGTCAATCATCTGTGTCTTTAGATTAGAGAGTTTATTCCATTTACACTCAATGTTATTACTGCCAAGACATTACTTACATTAGCCATTTTTTTCTTTAGATTTATATATGTCATATTCTATTTTTTATTTCTATTTTTATCTTTTGAGTTACTCTTACAAATAATTTTTCTTGCTACATTTTCCTTCAGTTCTCTCTTTCCTCTTTTTTTCCTTTCAACATGCAGCACTCCCTTAAGTATTTCTTTAAGGGCAGGATTCCTGCTGAAAAACTATCTGAATTTCTGTTTATCTGTGAATATTTTGAACTATCCCTCATTTTTGAATGTCAGCTTTGCTGGATACAGAAATCTTGGCTGGCTGTGTTTTTTATTTTCCTTTTAGCACCTTAACTATGTCAAACCATGTGTTTTTGCTTCCTTGTTTTCCAATGAGACTTTAGTGCTTAATCATATCTAGCTTCACCTATATGTGGTATATATCTTTTCTCTTGATGCTTACAGAAATCTCTCTTTGTCTTGACTGTTTGACACTCTGATAAGTATGTATCTTTGTCTAGGCCTGTTAGGATTTATGCAATTTAGAGTGTGCTATGTCTCCTGGACATGTACTTCCATATCCCTCACAAGAGTTGATAAATTTTCAGCCATTATTTCCTTCAACAGTCCTTCTGCTCCGTTTACATTCTCTTCACCATCTAAGACAACTATAATGCATATGTTTGTGACGTACATGTTGATATTTAGTTCCCTGAGTCCTGGCTGAACTTTGTCTGTGTTTTTATCTATCTGATCTACCATCTGTGTGATTTCAGTTGCTCTATCTTCAACATCACTAATTATTTCCTCTTCCTGTTCAAATCTGTTGTTTTGTGCTTCTAGTGTGTTTTCAATTTCTTGCATTATGCCTTTCATCATCATATGAGCTGTTATCTTTTTTTTATATGTTTAAAACATATTTTGTATGTTCCCCTAGTGTCTTCTTTATATCCTTTTTCTCATCCTTCACAGGATTAAGTTGATTCATGATATTTGTTTGGACATATTTGATTAGGTTTTCCATATTCTGTATCTTCTCATGTTTTTTAGTTTGTTCATTAAAGTGGGCCATGTCTTCCTGTTTCTTAGTATAGCTGGTAACTTTCTGCTGGAGTGTAGCTATCTATTTCTCTTGAAAGGCTTACTCAGCTGGTTAGCTTCTCTTTCTACTTTAGGCTATTATTTAATTTTTATGTGCTAAGGTTTCTCTTTGATACTTGGTTCCACTTATTCTATATTCTTATAATTGTCCATGTTCACCTCAAAATTATTAAGATCAAAAAAAGGAGAGAAAGAAGGAGAGAATAATGATAATAATAAAGAATGGAAAATGAGCCATAAAAGAGTCAGGAAAAAATAAGCAATAATATTGAAATATCATAAAAATAAAAATGAATTAGATTTTAAAAAGGTGGAAAATATAAAGAAACAGGAAAAAAATAAACACAAGAAAGATGAGAAGAGAATAAATTAAATGAATACCAAAAAGAGTATGTGGAACAAAAGAAGACCAAAGAATAAGGGAAAAAAAGCAAATGAATAAATAAAAGAGAAAGAGAAAAGAAGAAAGTAAAAAGAAACAGAGGGAGATAATAGAAGACAGGCCACCCTCTTATGCCACTAGCAAATGTTTCAGACTGCTAGTTTTCACCAATCGATCACCCTATGGCCTGCCTTCTGAAGATAAGTTACCTGGCTGTAGAGAAAAAAAAAATTAAAAAACTCAAAATAATTTCAGTTTAAGTTCTCTGGCTCAAGGCTACTGGTCCCACATCTCCCCCTTCCCCAGTGAGCCAACTGAGTTCTTGACAACCTGCTGTATCACTCTATGGATCAATTCTTTTCAAGGCTGCTGGGCACCTGACAGCTCACCAGTTGCCTCTCTTCCCCTCAATTCAGGGCAATTGGGCTTCTGACAGCTTGCCTTCTGTCTTTCCCTGTCCCCCTTTCCCTCAGGTCATTTGGGCATCTGACACCTCGTTGGCTGATACTCCTGGACCCCCATCTCACCCATGTTGTTATACCCCTGCCAGCCATACCCCTCATTGACCCAGTACCTGTCTCTCCCAGGGTGGGTGGTTGTGACAGCATGCCTGTTCAGCTAACCCCTACCCTCTCCCTGGAGCCACTTCAGCACTGGCTGGTGTCTTTGCTTTCCTTGGAACCAGCTGAGATCTGGTCCATCTGCCCTAACTCCCCTTTCCCCCATTTCTTTATCCCCCCGAGTTGGCTGGGTGTCAGTCCCTATACCTGTTTGCCCCACAACTCCCCCACTTCAAGAGCCTGATGGGCACTGGTATGTACTCCTGGTCACCCTGTGGTTTTTCTCACTCTTGGAGCCATCTAAACACCTGTCTTCCAGCTTAATCTCTCCTCTTGTTTCCCTATTCCTCTTCTCCTGCTGTGTACTGCCTTACTTGCTTTACCTCCCATGGCTTCACTCTCCCTTGACCAACAGGGCCCCCTCTCCAGCTGCATTCTCCAATTGCTCCTGTGGTCCCATGACTTCCCTTCTGTCAGGTAAACCTACCTATGTTCCCACGGTTTCTAAAAGAGGGGTGCAGCCTTCCATTTCATACTCCACCATTCTGTAGTAAGTTTTAAAATTAGGAAATGTTGGACCTACAACAATGTTCTTCTTTTGCAATAATGATCTGGCTCTTCAGAGCCTCTTGGAATTCCATAAGAATTTGAGGATCTACTTTTCCATAACTACAAAATTAGGCTTATAAGATTTAGATAGGTATTATATTCCAACTGTAGATTGTTTATGTTTGTATTAATAGCATATTTAATTAAGTACTCATATGCAGAGCCAGTTGGACTCTTTGCATAAAAATAACTAATATTTTCATTTAGGTACACGAGTAATTAGTTTCCAGGTCCCCACAGGGGAAGCAAATACTGGCCACTCAGGCAACTGACATGGGGAAATTGTGAATTAGTTACCAACACTGAGTTTGAGCAAATCGCCTAGAAATCACCATAGGTGAGCTCTCAGGGACCAACAATTGCACAAGTATGGGCCCCAAAGCCACAAGCATAGTTTATGTAATATGCTGCAAAGATCCAAGCATGAGGAGGGGCCGGGAGTGGAGAATTAAAAATTTCTCCCATTGCTATGCTACCATTTTAAAATTTTGTTTGTTTGTTTGTTTTCCAGTATCAGCTTTCTTTGATTTGATATTTACTCCTTATCATCTGTTGAAGTTTTGAAAAAGTTGATTTTGCCCATATTTTTTCCCTACCAAGTGATGACTGTCCCTAGCACATCTTACAATGCCATCTTGATGATGTCACTCTTCCTTGAATTGAATTTGGTGAACTAGTTAAAACATTAACATATGGCATATGAAGGATTTGTTATAGAAATCTTCATATTCACTCAAGGAATTTTAATGAGATGTAATTCAAAAGGAACATTTTGAGGTATGAAAAATTTCTTTGCTTTATCTGTTACTTTTTACTTTGAAGTCTATGTACATTTCAAAATGCCCTTCTTTAAGGATGACCATTGGTACAAATAAGTAACATTAATTACATTAACTATATTGTGCTACCTTCAGCACCATCTACTATTAATAAGTTTTCATCACTCCAAATCAAAATTATATACACATTAAGCAATAATTCCCATTCCACAGCACAACTTACCTCTGGTAACCTCTCAATTGTTTTTCTATTTGAAGTGTCCTTCCAGTTTGAAATCATGCAAAACAGAAACAATACTATAGATTTCATTCTGCTAGGACTCTTTAACCAGACAAGAGCCCACTTTTCCTCTTTGTGATGATACTGACAATTGTCTTCATCTCTCTGCTGGCCAATGCCCTCATGATCCTCCTTATTCACCAGGACCACTGGCTTCACATGCCCATGGTACTTTCTTCTGAGCCAACTCTCCCTTATGGGTATGATGCTGGTTGGCACTATTGTGCCCAAAATGACTGCTGACTACTTGACTGGTAATAAGTTTATCTCCCATGCTGGCTGTGGATTACATATATTCCTGTTCCTCACACTGGATGGTGGAGATTCCTTCCTCCTGGCAGCCATGTCCTATGACCTCTATGTGGCTGTATGTCACCCATTGTGATATCCTGTCCTCATGAACTGGCAATTATGCTCGAGAATGACTTTGGGGTGTTGGTTTCTGGGAGCAGCTGATGAGCTCATGCAGGCTGGTGCTACCCTGAGCTTCCCATTTTGCAAATCACATGAAATTGATTATTTTTTTTGTGAACCCCCTACACTCTTGCTCTTGGCTTGTGCTGACTCTTCTGTCTTTGAGTATGCCATGTATATCTGGTATGTGTTGATGATCCTGGTGCTCTTTTCCCTCATCCTGACTTCTTATGGTCTCATCCTTGCTGCTGTTCTCCAGATGCAATCCACAGAAGGCAACAAGAAAGCTTTTGCCACCTGCTTATCACATTTTGCTGTGGTAGGACTCTTTTTTGGAGCTACTACTTTTATTCATATGAGACCAAAATCCTACAGGTTAGCTAACCATGGCAAGATTGTGTCCACTTTTATATTATCTTCACACCTGCACTGAGTCATCTCATCTACAGTATGAGGAACAATGAAATGAAGGGAGTCTTGACAAAGTGTATGGGTCATTGTCTTGCCTTAAACCATATCTAAGATTACTTTGATTTGCCCTAAACTTTAAAGCTATCTAAAATTTTAATGTATTATTTTCCTGGGTGAAGATAAAAGCTTCTTCATATTTAAGTACATGTGAATATGTACATATATATTTGTCTTTTTCTTTAAAATGTGGACCTATCTCCATACTTCTGTTTCAATTGTTATATTATGATCACCAAATCAAACTGTACATTGTTAAACATTTTTGAATCACAGACTCTTAGTAAGGTATTTCTATACTATATATCAAACAGTATATATATTTTTCAAGACTGAACTAATAAGTACTGAAGAAACATTGAGGATTCACTGCTGACATTTGTTTAATATGGAGATATAATTTATGTACAATAAAATTTTCAGTTCTGAACCACACCTTTAACCAGTTTGACAAGTACAATCACTCATGTAATTCACCCCCACTTTCAAAAGGCACAATGTCTGTCACTGCCAATATGATCTTCATGCTCTTTTCCATGAAAATTCCAACCATATATAACATTATTGATAAAATTTTTGTCAACATGTCTTAGTTCAGTCTATTCTAGAATTTCCTATAAATGGACACTTTATTTTGTGTTTCTGGTTTCTCTCACTCGGCATTATGTATCTATATATACATGTATGTGTGTATTTATATTTGTAAGAAGCCAGAAAAACAATATAGAAATATAATTCTGTACATGTATATAACATGTACACAATAATATATATACATACTCTCCATATTTTTGCATTTATCATTCTATTTATTTTTGTCTTACTTAGTGCTTTCTATTCTATGGATATATTACAATTCTTTTTACATTATTTTTTCTTTGACATGTATACCATTTTTTGTTTGAAGCTCTTATGACTAAGGCTACTATTACTCTTTTTAGTGGTCACATGTTCTTATTTCTCTTATTAAATGTAATTTACCTTTCAAATAATTTATTTTTTAAAAGCAGGTATACAATTTTACATTACCACTAGCAATGCTGGCAAGTTAGACTTAATCCATATTGGCAGCAATGTTGCGTATTGTCATTCTTCTTCATTTCAGCAATTCTATTGGATGTAGCAACATCTCAGTGTGTCAAAAAATTAAACATGATTGACTTTAAGTTCCTTCCAGTTTATCTCACACCCTTAATATTCATTGTCACAAACACATTCACCATATCTCTGAATGTAAGTTTGGAAGAATGATTTTGTTCATATGGAGCATAGTACACTTCATTATGGTTTAAAATTAGTATGCCACCCTCTGGAACTAGCTGGGACTTAAATTTAGTTATTGTTCTGGAAGCAAGATGTTTGGTTTAGGATAGTTTCTGAAGACAATCTACAGAATCTTGCCATGTATCTCCTTCAAGTGAATCTATTACAGTTTCTTCAGGATTAAGCAGGATTAACCTCCTCAGGGAGTGGTAGAAGGGTTGGTTCTGCAGGCAAAATGACTCAGAAGAATTTCAGGGTTCTGAGTCCCAGATTAATCAGAAGCAGTAGGTTCCCATTCAAATTTTCAGTATTGCATTACTTCTCAATGAATGCCTTCACTTTAACTGCAGATATCAGGAAGCTTTGGAATTCATTTTTCTGCAATTGAGTCACTAGTGTATGAGAGTCTGTGTTGCTTAACTTCCGTATATTTGTGGTTACAGGAGGCATGTGTTTTTTCAGGGAACATATAGAAACTTGCATGTCTTTATGAATATTGGCGGTGAGAAATTAAAACTCAGCTATTTTTTTTAATTTCAAAATGTTCTTCATCACAATTAAGAGCAAGCAGTTAATCTCATTATACTATTTAATTAGAAAAAATTTATTAGTTATAACTGCATCATCATTGGGACCTTAATTTTATATGTATTTTTTTTCTTTCTTATTTTTTAATTAGAGGTGTTGTTGGTTTACAGTAAAAATATGTAAAAATACATTGTTCTCATAAACTGACTCTTATTATTATCTCTTTGCTTTAGTGTAATATCCTTGTTAGAGTTGATGAAAGAATATCATAATTATCCTATTAACTATAGTCCATACTTTAAATTTAGGTATATATTTTCAATGTACCACCGTATTTTTAACAACTTCCATTAACATGGTACATTTTCTGTAATTCTTAAAAGAAAATTTATAATTTTACTATTAACTATAGTCCATTATTTAAAATACAGTTCATGGTGTTGTTCAGTCTTATATTTTACCTCTTAATTTTAATTCCAGTAACATATATATGACCTAAATTTTCCCTTTTCAACTTTATTCACATATATAATTGCTGTTAATTACACTCACAGTAATGTGCTACCATCACTACCAACCATTTCCAAAACTTTATAATGAAACCAAATAGATAATCTGTAAAAATTAAGCATTAACCCCTCATTCCCTCTCATCACTGCCTTTACTGCATGTTGTGTTCTCATTGTCCTTTGTCTCAATATATTTATTGATTTCTATTGCAATTTCTTCTTTGACACACTGTTTAAGAGTGTGTTGTCTAAATTCCATATATTTGTCAGTTTAACAATTCTCCACATGTTACTGATTCCCACTTTCATTGCATTATGGTCAGAGAATGTGCTTTACATAATTTTAATGTTTTTATATTTACTGAAATTTTTGTGTAACCCAACATGTAGTCTAATCTGAACAATGATTCATCTGCACTTTGGACAAATGCATATCCTCTGTTTTGGGGTGCAGTGTTCTGTATATGTCTATTAGGTCAAGTTTATTTATAATATAACTTAATTTCTCTGTTTCCTTATTGATAGTCTGTCTTGATATTCTATTGATGAGAGTGGAGTATTACATTTGTGACAATTATTGTGGAGGTTTCTATTTCTCCTTTCAGCTTTGCCAGTGTTTGCTTCATGTATTTTGGGGAACCAAATATAAATATTTTATTTCATAAATATTTATTATTGTTATTTCTTCTTGGTTGGGTGATTATTAATATAGGATCCTTCCTTGTCTCATTTAGCAGCTTCTGATTTAAAGTTTATTTAGTCTGATATTAGTATATCTTCCCATGTTCTATTTTGATGACTTTTACGTATAATACATTTTCCATCCTTTCACTTTCATTCTGTTTACAGTTTTGGGTCTAAGGTGAGTTTCTTGTAATTGAATCCTGCTTTTTATTCCTTCTGCCAATCTGTGTCTTTAGAGAGTTTAATCTATTAATATTCACTATTATTACTTTAAAGGGGGCATTTTCTTAAGCTATCTTGCCCATAGTTTTCATATATCGTATATTTTTGTATCTCTTTTCCTTTATTTCATCTTGCTTTTCTGTATACTTGATCTTTAGTGATGTATACTTCCTTTGCATTTTGTCTTGGGTTTCTATTATACAACCTATGAATAAGAGCTACTAATTTGAAAAGATACTAATTTACCTTCAACGCATACATGCTCTCTGCTTCCATATACCAGTTTCCCCTCTTCAGATTGTTTTTTCCCAAATTGTCTCTTGATATATTGCATGCCCATTATTAGGAAATGTACCTTTGTCTTTCTCAATAGTATTCTGACTATTAACAATAATTAAAGAGTATAATTGTATATTGAGGATACAATACTATTGGGTTTTGCATTAACCCTTTTAATTACCTTTACTAATGATCTTCATTTCTTTACACTATTCTAAGCCACTTTTTCCTGTCTTTTCCTTTCAGCCTGCAGAATTCCCTTTAGTAATTCTTGTAGGTTAGGTCTTTTGTTGACAAACTCTTTTGATTTCTATTTGTCTGTGAATATTTTAAACTGCCCCTTATTTTTTAAGAACCTTAAAGTAGGTTTATTAGGACTTATTCTGTTTAAAGGATGTTGAACTACTTGGACATGTATGCTTATGTCTTTCATAAGAGTTAGGAACTTTTCAGCCATTATGTCCTCAAATATTCTTTCTGCCCCTTTCCCCTTCACTTTGCTTTCTGAGACAGCATTGATGCAGATGATTGAATGCTTCAAACTGTCACTCAAATCCTGAAATCTCTGCTTAATTTTTTAGTCTTTTCTCTTTCTGTTCTTTGAACTGTATGATTTTGATTTCCCTGGCTTCTAGTTCAAAGATTTTTCCTTCCACTTGTCCAAATCTGCTCCTCTATGGCTGTCATGTATTTTTATCTCGATTATGATTTCCATGCCCATAATTTCTGTTTTATTTCTTTTTCAAATTTCAAATTATTCCTTATGTCAACACATTATCTTTTTAATATCCTTTAGCTCTGTATGCATATTTTCCTTCATTTCCTTACATTTATTTCAGAGATTTACTATAATTAAATTTACTTTAATTTACTTTAAAGATTTATTTTAATTTCTTTGATTAGTTGTTCCAATTCTGTTTCTATGTTGAAATTTTCATGAAATTTCCCCTGGGTGAACCGTATCTTCCTTTTTTCTTAGTAAGGCTTGCAAATTTTGCTGATGCCTAGGCCTCTGATTATTTTGAAGTGTTAACTCAGAAGGTCAGTTTCTTGCTCTTCCCTAAGACATTTTGGTGATTGGCTATTTAATGCTCTTCTCTGATGCTTGGTCCAATTTATTCTGAACATTTAAAGTAGCCAGTGTTAAAGTTTACACGTTTTCTGTTTTTCTTCATCTCTTTCATGTCCTGGTTAATCTACACAATTTTTACTATTGCACTTTTTGTGCAATTTTTCCACCTCCAGGAGAAAGTATCCTTTCCTCTGTTCCTTTTCCATGAATCTTGATCTATTCTGCTTGTTTTTGTGCAAGATTTTCTTCCCATCTCCTATGATTTGTTTAAATTCTCTCACTCACTCAGTTTCCCCTGTTCCTTACACTTTTCAGTTTTGGGAATTGTTCTGTCTTACAACAAATCAATTACTTCTCCTTCTGTCATCTGAGGTTTTTTTTTTGCCTCTGGTACACTTTAGTGCCCGCTTCCCCAGTGGCAGAGATAGGATTAGTCCAGAAAGGTGGGACAATCATCTTTGTCCTTTTATTTACTGATTCTGAGAGGATACTATTCCATGGGATGTTTTACATCACCATTTTGATGAAATCACCTCTGTAACTATTTATTTTTTATAGTATCAAATAATATCTTTAAAATTTTTATTTTGTTATCATATACACAATCTAACATTCTCCCTTTTGATCTCATCCAGATATATATTTCAGTGCTGTTAATTACATTCTCAACATTGTACTACTGACACCACCATCCATTTCCAAAATATTTTCATTATTCCAGAAAGGAACCCTGTGTACATTTTAAGACTTAACTTCATATTTTTTATCCTCACCCTGTCCCCTGGAAATATATAATTTAGATTCTGACATTATGAGTTTCCTTATTCAAATTATTTCAAATCAGTGAAATCATACAATATTTGTCTTTTTTGTGTCTGGCTTATTTCACTGAAAATGATGTCTTTAAGTTTCTTCCAAGTTGTCGCATGTATCAAGACTTCATTCATTTTTATGGCAGAATAATATTCTATTATAAATACATATATGTATATATCTCACATTATTTGTCCATTCTTCAGTTGATGGACACTTGGGTTGCTTCCGTCTTTTAATAATTGTGAATGATGTCACTATGAACATTGATGCACATATATATATTTGAGGTTCTGCTTTTAATTCTCTTGGATATATACCTAGTAGTGGGATTGCTGGATAATACAGTATTTCTAAAGCTTTCTGAAGAACTACCAAACTGTCTTCCACACAGCCTCACCATTTTACTTGCCATCATCAATAAGTGAGTGTTCCTATTTCTCCAGAAACTCTCCAATACTTATTTTCTGGGTTTTAAAAAGCAGCCATTCTAATGAGTGTGAAATGGTATCTCATTGTGGTTTTGATTTGTATTTCCCTGATGGTTAATGATCTTGAGTATCTTTTCATGTACTTCCTGGCCATTTGCATCTCTTAATTGTAGAGATTTATATTCATGTCTTTTGCCCATTCATTAATTAATTAGTTTGTCTTTTGGTTGTTTAGTTGAAGGTACTTCTTTACATATTCTGGATATTAAACCTTTATTGGATACATGGTTTCTAAATATTCTCTTCTCATTGTATAGATTTTTGTGTACTTTTATGAAAAGTTTATTAAGGCACAATTTTAAAAAAATTTTGATGAGGTCTCATTTATCTATTTTTCCTTTTATGACTTGTGTTTTGGTTTTCAAGTTTAAGAACTCACTGCCTAATACAAAGTCATGAAGATGATTCTGTATATTTTCATCCAGATTTTTTATAATCCTAACTCTTATATTTAGGTTTTGATCCACTTTGAGATTTTGAGATGAATTTTGTATTGATTGTGAGGTAAAGATTCTACTTTTTTTTTTTTTTTAAGCAAATGGAGATCAAGTTTCTCCACATATGTTGAAGAGGCTATTTTTTTTCCCCAATTGTGTCATCTTTGCCACCTTGGTAAAAATCAGTTGACCATAAAAGAGAGGGGCTATTTCTGAGCTATCAATTATATGCCATTAATATATATGTCTGGTTTTGTGCCAATTCCATGTTGTTTTGATTACTGTAACTTTGTAATGAGTTTAAAGATATCATGGTATGAATCTTCCAACTTCATTCTTCTCTTTAAAGATGGTTTTGGTTATTCAGAACCCCTTGATCTATCATATAACCATGATGATTACCTGTCCAATCACCATATTTATATAAAGGTTATTGGAGATTTTATTAGGATTGTCTTGAATCTATACATTGTTTTTGTAGGATTGACATCTTAATAATATTTAGTTTTCCAATACATGAACATGGAATGTACTTCAATTTATTTAAGTCTCCTTTGATTCCATTCATCAGTGTTTTATAGTTTTCTTTGTTCAAGTCTATTCCATCATTGTTACATTTATTTCTAGGTATTTGATTATTTTTATTGATATTGTGAGTGGGATTTTTTTTCTTGATTTCTTTTTCTGATTATTCATTGCTTATGTACATAAACACTGATTTTTTCAGTGTTGGTCTTTCCCCACCACTTTGCTGAACTCATTTATTAGCTCTAAAAACTTTGTTGTGGATTTTTCAGGATTTTCTGCATAGAGGATCATTTCATCTGCAAATGAGTAATGTTTTGCTTCTTCTTGTCCAGTTTGGATAGCTTTTTAAAAAATAATCTTTATTTTTAGAAAAGTTTTAGAATACAGAAAAGTTACATTGAAACTATAAGGCATTCCCATAACACATCCCTTCTCCATCCCACAATTTCCTCTAAAAATAACATCTTCTATTATTGTGGTAAATTTGTCACAATTGATGAACCAATACTGAAGAATTATTACTAGCCAAGGTCTATAAATTACATTATGGTATACACTTTGTATCTTACAGTTTTATAGATTTTGACAAAATATGTAATGGTCTATATCTGCTTTTGTAATGACATGTAGAACAATGTCCTGTATTCCAGCTATTCTTCCCTCCACTTCCCCTCAGAACTTCTGGTAACCACTCTCTTTATATCAATGATGCAAGTTCTTCAGTTACTACAATAATAATAAATCTAATTTGATCAATAGTTGCATTTATCTATTATGTTCATTTCTCAATTTTGAGACTTTTGGGATATAATGCCTGCTGTGCTTCAGATTGGGAAGGGGCTTAGATTTTATGAGGCAGACAGAAGGAACTGTTTTGCTTGTAGGTGTAGATGTACTACATTTTTGGGACATGAGTTGCTCACCATTATCATTTCATTAATTGTCCTGGGAAAATCTGATAGACTGGAGACTAGTTATTGGCTGCAGCTATGTTGAGATTCAGGGTTCAAATGGCATATGAAAAGACTGAAGCTATAAGTCTCTGGGACATATATTTAATGGATATAGTGCTAATTATCTGTTAAAATAAAAGGGACAGAAGATTCATGAATATATAAATTATAAATGAGTCTAACACTGTTATATTAGGAAAACAGATTTTCATATATCCAGGATAAGAAACAATGATGGTGTGCTATTTTCATGAGTCTGTGTGCCCTGCATACAGTGTTTGAAAATTTCTATATCCCTTGGGAGTACTCCTGTTTGAGCCTTTGTTTACTGTGTCCGTTAAAGAGACATGCCTGAAATGTGCATAAACATAACCTCTGAAATAACTTCAAACTCACTTTGAAATCTCTTAGTCATGAAAACCGTTTGTATGTAATTTTGTTTCCTCCTTTTGGTCAAGGTCATATTCCAAAATGCATCATTGGTTAGTACTTGGTAGCAATCTTACAGTGCCAGGGAGGCTCATCCCTGTAGTGTCATGTCCCACACGAGTAGAAAAGTAGTGAGTTTATTAGCTGAGTTTGACTTAAAGAGAGGTCACATTTGAGTAGCAAGGTTTTCATGAGGTATCTCTTAGACATTAGCTGTTGTTAGGCTAAGTTTCACTTTTACAAGAATAAGGTTCATAAGTACAAGCATTAATATTGAAAGCTTGGCATATTTTTCTGTTTTATTTTACTAGACACTGACAATATACTTTAGAGATTTTTGCCCCTATATTTGAGAAAGTATCAGGAATCCCCATGGTGGGAGTTTAATATTTTATTGGTTGTTGTTTGTGGGACTCCACTCACAGAGAATGCACCCTATGGAAACCTAAGCACATTCATTTTCCATAGCTATATGCCCCAAGTGCACCTCTCCCCTCACATCCCTGTACCATGACCCATGTACCACTGACAATCCATTGTTATGGGTCTCACAAAACACTCCCACCATTGTATTCTCAACTGCAGTTCTCAACTTACCCAGATTTCATGAAGCTACACAGTTACCTATTCCATCACCCAGCCCTCCCCCAAGTTCCATGGATTACCCACCTTGATCTCCATTCCCACTCCCACTCCCACTTCAGCAACATCAAACCCTCTCATATGACTGCATCACCCTCAACCCAATCCATTCCCAAACTTCCACCATCTACCTTATTATGGATTCTGCCCAAGTTGAGCATCAGCTTGCCATTCTCTACTCCCTGTCTATTTACCAGTAACTTATATTCTAAACTCTACTATTACGAGTCTGCTCAATATCCTTAGCTCAAATCAGTTGGATCATGCACTATATTTCCTTTAGTGACTAGCTCATTTCACTCAAAATTAGGTTTTTGAGGTTCTTCCATGTTGTCACATGTGTCAATACTTCATTCTTTCTTACAACTGAGCTGTATTTCATTGTATGTATATACAACATTTTGCTTATCCATTCAGCCTTTGATAGACACTTGGTTTGCTTCCAACTTTTGGCAATTATGAACAATGCTGTGATGAACATTGTTGTGCATATACCTGCATATACCTGTTCATGACTTTGCTTTCAATTCTTCTGGTTATATACCCAATAGTGGGATTTCTCAAATAGTATTTTGTAAATTATTTTTGCTACTCTGCATTATTGCATTCACTCTCAGTGTCCTATTTACCAATACAAGAGTCATTAGTGCCTTTAAGCTAAATTACATTAGGGAATCAATTTCACAAGCACAGACACCTTTTCAGAAAATCATCCTTAATATTCTGTTCTTCTACAACTACTCTTTGTACATAACTCAATACCATTCAGCCTTCTTCACATAAACAGAAAGAAAAGTATATATACATATGTTTAAAGATACTTATATAAAGTATTGCCACTGACAATTGTGGGGGCTGACAGTTCAGATATCCATAGGATATGAGGGCAGATGGAAATTGAAACAAGATATAATGCTATTTTAAAAGAATTTCATCTTCCCTGGGAAACATCAGTAGTTAAACTTTTGGTCTTCAATTTATTGGATTAGGGCCACCTAAATCATTTAAAGGTGATCTTCCTTGCTTGAAGTCAATTGTTTATAGATATTAATCACAGATACAAATACCTTCACTGCAACATCTAGACAAGAGTTTGGCTAAGTGACTTGGTTTTAATCTACCCAAACTGACATATAAAGGTAACCATCATTAAAAACAACACTAGGCGGATAGAACTGCCAGTCCTGCCACAGGAAATGTTGCATAAGGGGTCAAAAACCAAGATTAATGGGAAGATTTGAACCATTTTATTATTCAAGGCAATCTTAACCCAATCTTTAGAAAAGCCCAGAATGTAATGGAAATCACCTTGAAGACAGTATTGGCATTATTGAGAAGTTTATAGTTGCCTGCCCATTTTGGCTAAGATAAATGATAAAAGATGCTGTTCTTTATCCAGAGTTCAACACATAAGTGGGCACGAAAGAATTCAAGAATACTAGACAGCATCTGGTGCCATGTACACTTCAAAATCAAGGTGAATATACACTTACTTAATTTCAACTGCAGGCCAAAAGGCTGTAGCCAATAGAAATAGAGCTACTGGGTCTTTGAACTCCTAGAGTGAGAAATATAAGGGCAGCCATCATTTGAGTTGCTTGATTTATAGAACGTTTCTTACACTGGGGTATTTACATGTAATCTGAATCCAAGGGTGTATTACAATAATTATATTCCAGGATTAAGTGGTATTTCCCAAGAAAGCAAAAGTATTAAATCTATTGAAGTCAGTCAATGTTGTACACCACATAAAGAAAGTGAAGTAGCAAAACAACATAATCATCTCAATTAACATGGAAAAAGCATTTGACAAATTCAGCACAATTTCTTGATAAAGACGTACATAGAGCTAGCCATAGAAGAAATATTTCTCAACATGATAAATACCATAAATGAAGAACTCACACCTAACATCATACTCAACACTGAAGGACCAAAACTTTTCCCCAAAATTCAAATCAGGTAAAAGAAAATATGCACATGATCATCACTGCTGTGTATTATCATAATTGAAATTCTAGCCAGAGAAATTAGGGAAAAAACAGCCATCATCCTAATTGTAATGGAGCAGCAAATTTATCTCTATTTGTGGATGACATGTTTCTATGTATAGAAATCCCCATGAATGCACAAGAAAACTATGCCAGCTCATGAACTAATTTACAAACATGCAGGGTACATTATCAATATGCAAAAATCATTTGTGTTTCTATACCTTAGCAATAAACAGTCTGAAAATTAAATAATGAAAATATTTCCAGTGATAATAGTATTATGAATACTATGAATATATAAAGATACATATAATAAAAAATATAAAAGACTTGCACAGTAAAAACAGCAAAATATTTGTGGAAGGTATTAAGGAAGATCTCAATAAAGTCAAAGATAACCTGTGTTCATGGCTTGGAAGATTTATATAATCTTAAAATGTCAATAGTACCCAAAGAGATTTCCAGATTCAGTGGAATCTGCAATATAATTAAATTGGAATCCTACTTGTCAATATATACAAAAAACCAAATCAAAGTGAATCAATGACCTTCACATAAAACCTAAAATCAACACATTTTTAGAAAAAATATAGGAAAAATATTTATTTTCTATTATTTTACACAATGGATGATTATGAGACCAAATGCATGAGAAAAAAATTTAAAAAGCAGGCCTTTGGGCTTAATCAATATTAAAAACTTTTGTACAAGAAAATGACAAGAATATCTAACAGAATGGGATATATATTTGGAAATCATATATCTTATGTAGTTTTAATAACCAATGTATATTCAAATTCCAACAACTTATCAATAAGAAAATCATTGAATTAAAAAATAAAAAATGTCTTGGATAGATATTTCATTAAAGAAATTATATAAATTGCCAATAAGTATATGAAAAGATGCACAACATCATTATCCATTAGAGAATTGTAAATCAAAATCCCTATGAGATACCACTGCACTCTTCACATAACAAATTTCACAATAATAAGATGGCTAGTACTAAGAAAAAATCAAAATAATGTGCTGTCATGTGTGCCTAGATGTTAAAACCCTTGTGCATCACATGGTGGCTTGTAAAATTATGAAGCCACTTAGGAGACTATCATGGTGCTTCCCTCATAAGTTAAACATAGAATCAGCATATTGATCTGCTCATTTCTAGCTACACATCCAAAATAATTGAAAATAAGGGTTTGGAAATATAATTACATACCAAAGTTAACAGTACCATTACTCACAATAGCTAATAGGTAGAAGCATCTTAAGTGCCATCATGTTGTTACTGGGCAACTTCTGAATCATATTCTATCTTCTCCCGGAATTAGGAATTCCAGAAAATGATATTTTTTACTGGATTGGTCATTTTTATAGAAATATTCTGTGTATCCCAAAACATGTTCCACCTTTTTCTCCTTCAGGGGACCAATCTGAGAGAATAGCATTTAACGGTCCCATTAATTCTGACTTCTGATTGGCCAGGGTCACATCCACTGTTAGATGGCCTTCTCCATATAGCCAGTCTGCATGATCTCTGCTAACTATTCCCTCCCATGTCCCTTCAGGGGTAGAGGTGGCAAAACTTCCTCCACTTCTCAGCATGGGAGTCCTGTACAAATCCTCTTTGGCTCACCTCAATCTAGCTCACATGTTTACATAATAGTCCTTTATTAATCTGAACTAAGACACCCAACTTCACTGTAGTTTGTGTTTCAGGTTGCAGTTCTTACTGATGATATATTCTTTTTCTCTCCTGATGCAGAGCTTAACTGACCTTCATTCCCACCAATCTTGGGTTGCTAAAAAAGGGTTCAATCTGCATTAGGATAAAACTATTTCCCTCCAACTGACCACAGCAACCTTGTGTAGCTAGAACCTCATTTTCATCAACATGTGACACCATGCACAACAGTACTTTGAAGAGGAAAATTTACTACAAAGGATTGTTACACTCTTGCTGAAGTATTCATTTGAAAACTGATATGCTATTTATAACTGATAACTGCTTCACTCATTTAGGAACCAACGGTTTTGAAAGGAAATGCAGTATCTTTACTTTAAATGTAGACTACATTCATGTGACAGATCAGAACTTAAATCAGAGAAATATTTATCACATTTGCAATATTCAAAATGCAAATTCATTAACATTATTATGATCTATAATGTACTACACTCTAAATAAACTAAATACCAATTATTACATCTGACAGAATTAAGCAATTATATTCTCTCTCAGTTTGTTCTGGGAAAATCTACCAGCATATATTCCATGACAAGTTATTTGAATTTCCTTTTAGAGTTGAACATTCTGAGATTTAAATACAAATATAGACAAGGAATAGGTAACAGAAATGATAAACAATGGAACCAGCATACCAGGAAGTCTGCAAATCAACTCAGTTAACAACAGAAAAATGGAAAAAAATCAAGAATCACAGGCCTAGGAAATGTCTCATTGCAAAGTAGTTGAAAAATGTATGCAATGTGCTGTTACTGTTGTTTTTAGTATTATCACTGCTTTTACTATAGCACTATGAACAGACATAGAATATCTATATATGTTTCTATTACATATTTTAAAAGCTGATATTTATTTTGCAGCAGTGGATAAAAATGTCTGAATTCTACCATGGACTTTCTGTGATTTTGATTATTGTCTTTGAATATAGCTGATCTTTCAATAACCCAATTTTTAACTTCACTCTACCCATCAAGTTTAAACTAGTAACACCATAATCACAGTAATAGACTCTTTAATGTGTTTTACAATTATCATGCTTTCTCAATAATATTATTTATTTTTACATTGACTACAAGTGATTCTTTTTTTTTATTTAATATATCCCAAAATTTTTGAAAGCATGTAGTGAAATATTTTGAAAATCTCAAATTCTTTCAATGTCCCTGAATATTAAATATCTTTGGTATCCCCAGGTTCAGTATTACTCAGTCCTTCACTATTAATAAGATAGTAATTTTAGAAAATAATTGTGAGAGGCTACTGCTCCTCCCCCTCAACATGGAAAAGCCCAGACACTGATTTAAGCAAATCACATGCTGCCAAATGAGAAGATCCTTCCTCCACCCAAATTGATGCATTAGGACAATATTGTGTATAAAGTACTGACATACATCCTGTTGGATATCACCATCTTTACCTTATGCGAGTAGTCCATGCTAATGTCTCAATATTTAAGATTTTGTTTATTTAACTCCAGAAAATCCATGACTATAGCATTGTTACTATTCATTTGTTAAATGAATCCTCCTTTTTATCTATATTTTACTTGAAAAACTAAAACATATGCTGGCTAACACTATCATCAGGTCAATATAGACAAATAAATAATGTGACTGTTACTATTTAAATTTTTACAGAAGGGATTGATTAATCATGTCAGTATCATGAAGATAAATATTTACAGTTTAAATATTTGGTTTTAGGTACAGGTTGGGAAAAAACACAAAAGAAGAATTTAGTATTGTCATGATATTCTAATATGTACCTAAAGCTTTGATCAAAAATAGCTGGGTATGTATTTTTAACTTCTACTTATATCACAAATACATAAGTTTGCTATTTAATGTAAAGACATAATTTTAGCATCAATGTACAAAGATAATTGTGAAACCTCAAGTGTTCTGAAATCATGGAAAAGAAGGTAAAAGAAAATCTGAATTTTCCTGGCAAGTCAGTTTTTCTCCTTCTGTACTAGTCAATTTTAGTTTCTATTCATCTGTGTAATAACATTTTAGATACTTAATTGCTCAATGAATCATTTCCTCATTTTTAATTTAGTAATGCTTTTTCTCACTAGTTAATTCTGATAAGTTTTATCCTAAAAGATCCAATTCTTTTAGATATACATGCCTTTTAATTAGTGGCAAATTAACTCACTTGTATACATGAAAATATAATCAAAACTTTTAAGAAAAACAAGTAAAATAGTTTAGAGAAATTAAACTAATTACCATCTATTCCTTTTATTTAATTAATGCATCGAACTGGTGTGCCTATTAAATAATCTAAACACTATAGCATGCTGAATAGAAAAGTATATCCATAATGATAAATAATTTTTATACATTTATTTCTACTAAAATGTAATGTGTACATATATATATATGTATATACATATATATTTCCTATATCCATTGCAAAATTAAGAGCTTATCAGTTTGAAATTTAAAAATTGCTTAGTATTATTTATAAACCTCAAAATAAGAAAACATATTGTATAAACTAAAAGACATGTGGTCATTGAAATAATTATCCAAAAACACCTAAACAACTCTTGCATAATTTAAGCAGAAAATTATCATACCTTTTGATATTTTAAATATTATGTCTGCTTCTGTTATCAAAATATGAAACAATATCTCTATATAAAATACCCTGTCATTGAACATAAATATAAAATTATGTATTTTTATATTTGCATAAAAGGATAAGACTTGAAAGTTATTAAAGAACATTCTCATCCATAATATTTTCTATTTTTTCTAGCAACTATCAAGTAGATTTTATTATTTTCAATTTCATATATTAATTAACAAAACTAATTTAAGAAAATTCTCAAACAACCTACAAATACTAATTGATTTTTAAACAGGTTAAAAGGTCTATCACATTTCAAAAATAAGGCAAGTGTGAAGAGTCAAAAAACAGAAGTCCTTATGAGAAAAAGCAAGTTAGAGGGCCCTTAAGGTTTTCAGGAAAATGATACTGAGTCATAACTGGCACTTTCATAAAATTATCAGATGTAGAGGGTGCATGATAGAGATATGAAGGTGTGCAGATGTTAAAGTATTGGAAAATATGTGAATATATTAAGCAAGTAGAAATTTATTTCCACAATGTCTAATTTTTAAGCAACAAACTTAAGTTCTCTAAAAAAGCACTGTTTGTAAAATAATGATGCTAAAGTAGTATAGTTACTGATGCAATGAGCCTTTTTCACTGCTTTTTCCAGTCATGATACCCATTTAAGTTTGTTGTATTTAGTGGGTTCAAAAACATACCCATGAAAAAGATAGACATGTTCTGCAATTTTCCTTAATTAAATTAGATTATTTACAAGATCGAGTCCTTAAGATTGAAAAAGCATCAACATTTATACAGCTAATCAACACACTAGAACAGTTCAAGACACAGCAGATCACAGATGAAAATGGTTTTAAGGAATTAGACTTTCCTGGGACTGAAGAAAGAATTAATTTATCTATGTGGTCATGGGAATAAATAATGAGTTGTCCCTGTTTCACACAATACAGTATTTGCTTTGTGACATGTAATTATTATTGTGAAGGCAATTATTACAACAAAGTACATTTGTACATTTAATGGAAATGTGCATTAGTATCTTGCTCTGGTGGGAAATATTTGAGAAAGTCCATTTTTCTTGCTGTATATAACTCTGTGCAATCAAAGTAACTTATACATATTTCCAAATTAAGTTATGTCCCCTCTGCAGGCTCACTCTAGTTCTTAAATCTCAGGAATAAAGTATTTAACTGTTACTGTTTTATTTTTTATAGAACAGATAGATTAATCATCGCACTATCATGACAATAAGGATTTACAGTTTAAATCTTAGATTTTAGGGGCAGAATAGGAAAAATACATGAAAGAAGAAATTAAGCTTGTCATGATATTCAAATATTTTTAAAGATTTGATTAAAAAGTTGGGCATGTATTTTTGCCTGCTGGTAGTATCACAAAGACATGAGTTTGCTATTTAAAGTAAAGACATAGGAAATTTAATTAAATATTGGTAAATGACTATGGATAAGAAGATAATTGAGAAATCTCTAGCATTCTGATATCCTAGAGCAGAATGTTAAGGAAAATCCTAATTTTCTGACAAGTCAGATATCCTACTTATGTGTAAGTTAATATTGTGTTTCCATTATTCTTTTTAATGTCATTTTAGATACTTAATTGCTCCATGGATTATTTCTTAATTTTTAATTTGATGTATGTTATCTCCCTAATACATTCTGATAGGTTTTATTCTAGAGAATCTACTTCATTTAGATGCACATGCCTTTCAATTAGTGGCAAATTATGTCACTTGTATACATGAAAATACAATAAAAAATTTTAAGAAAAACAAATTAAATAAAATAGTTTAGAGAAATTAAACTAATTAAAAACTACTCATTTTATTTATTTTTTGATGCATTTAAATGGTCTGTCCATTAATTAATCTGAACATTATGGCATGCTGACTACAAAAGTATATCCATAATGATCAATAATTTTTATGCATTTGTTTCTACAAAAATAAAATGCATGAATATACTGCAGTGGTTAGCCTAATTATAAACCTCAAAATAAGAAAATATACTATATAAACTGTAAGGACATGTAGTCATTGAAATAATTATCCAAATATACCTAAACATCTTTAGTATAATTAAAGCAGAAGATTACCACAAATTTTGATATTTTAAATATTATGCCTGCTTCTGTTATCAAAATATGAAACAATCTTTTTAATATCAAACACCCTTTTTAATTGGTTCTTAAATATACATCTATGTGATATAATCTATGAATAAATATTTGGTCTTCAAAGTTATTACCAAACATAACCTCAACCATATTTTCTATTTTTTTTAGAAATTATCAATAAGTTTTATGTTCAATTTCATATAGTAAGTAGCAAATAAAATGTAAGAATATTCTCAAAAAACCTACAAATACTAACATATTTTCAAACAGTTTAAAAGATCTATCATATTTCAAAATTAAGGCATGTGAGAATAGTAGAAAATCAGAAGTCCCTCCATTAAAAAGTGTGTTAGAGGGTCAGGAAAATGATACTGAGGGTCATAACTGAGGTTTTCATAAAGTTACCAGGTGTAGAGAGTGCATGTTAGAGACATGAGGGTAACCAGATGTCAAAGTATAGGAAAATATGTGAATATATTAAGCAAGTAAAAGTTTGTTTCTATAATGTATTAAGTACTCAATTAAATCATCTGTAAGTCATTTGCTTGCATTACTTCATTTCCTCACAATAAAGATGGGATAAATGGAGATGGTAATTATTTTAATTTTGATTAATATACCAAAAAATGAGACGTTAAAACTACCAAAGAAATCTGCCAAACTTTGGGTTGTGTGAGTTTAAGTGATGTGAACAAGCTGGCATTTTATGTAAATCATGAGGAGAAGACAGTGCAAGAGCAGCAGAATCATGAAGTAAGATCCAATAAATTTTGCAATTACCTCATTCTGGCACTAAATGGGTATTTGTCTATTTGACAATTATGATTAAATTCAGTTGAAACTTATGGGCTTAAAAAATATAGCACAAAATAATTATGCATCCATTGACTTATTTGACCTGCCTTGCATCTTACTATCTTAGTAGGTACAAAGTCTTCATGTACAGGTAGGGGTAATACAATGGACAACAGTGTTTGGGTGATGCATTTCCAAACTACCTTAGAAAGTTACATGTTTCCAAACTTTCCAATGTAATTATTTTTAAAAATGAGCATAATAATCCCATACCTGATTATGTGTCACTTATGTGTCACTGAAGAAGGATGTAGATTTTTCCATGATAGTCTCTTTTGCTTATTTTTATCCTAGCTTAATGTAGGGTGACAAACTTCCTGATATCTTAAGTACCATCCTGAATATTTGGTTAATATTGTTATTTGACTATTACCTTTTTACATGTTTTAAGTAATTTAAGTTGAATTCATGTTGTAGTGCTTTAATAATTGGCAAGGAAGTAGCCTGAGGCAGACTTACAAGAAGTGCATTATGTTCTAGGGCAATGTTTCTCAACCTTTTTGTTACATTGTAGTCCAAAAAGGGAGACATTTTATACATTAGTTTTCCATATTCAATGAAAATTGTATCTATCTACCTGTAGATATATAGAAATCTATATCTATCTTTAGAGAGAGATAGAGATAGATGTAAATAGATACATACACACATATATGTGTTTGTTTATAGACTGTGTATATCTATATAGGCTTTATACATTAAAAAGTAAGATTTAATTTCATCCCCATGTATCAATTTTAGCTTCTTCAGGTAAAAAAAAATATACAAAAATGATGACATCCTGAGATAAGATTTGTGATAAGAGGGCCAAATGAGGTGAAGTAGTGTGGAGAAAATGGACATACATTGCAGGTTGAGGAAACAGCTTGAAGAAGATCTTGTGTTCAGAGAAGCAGGAAAGGAGATCCCAATTCTATAAGTATATGCTCCATATTTCAGTTCCATTAATGCCCAAGTCCATTCAGCTGGGCATGGCATAGCTAAGATTAAAACTAATACTTTAAATACCTCATCCAAAGGTATCCTGTAATAAAAGGATGATAAATACAAAGAAAAGCAATGCTTTCATCCAAATATCTGAGGTAATTGGAAATGGACAAATATCATAATTAGTTCCAGAAAGGGTGACAGTAAATTACAAGACTGCCTTTAAATTTAAGAAACATTATATCAATTTAGATGTTTAAAATATAAATCACATGTTTGTTTGGCTATTTCTTTATGTCACATATAATCAAAAGTTTGACAGAAGAGTAAGAAATATCAGAAGACATCATGGTGATAAAGAATCAATGACAACATAGAAATGAATTCTATTTCTTGCCTTTAGGTTTATAAGACTCCAAGAAAATACAATTTTAGAGAAAAGCTACACACCCATGTCTGAGTTTATTCTCCTGGGACTGACAGATCGAGCTGAGTTGCAACTTGTCCTTTTTGTTGTATTCCTAGCTGTCTATCTTATCACAGTAATTGGCAATATTACCATGATTTTCTTAATCCAAATTGACCCAAAACTTCACATTCCAATGTACTTCTTCCTCAGTCACCTCTCCTTTCTAGATTTCTGTTGCTCCATCACTGTCACTCCTCAGATGCTAGTTCACTTCTTACCCAAGAGAAAAACCATTTCCTTCACTGGTTGTTTTATATAATTCCACTTTTTCATTGCCCTGGTGATCACAGATTATTATATGCTTGCAGTAATGGCTTATGACTGCTACATGGCCATCTGTAAGTCTTTGTCATATGGGAGCAAAATGTCCAAACGTACCTGCTTCTCCCTGGTCGTTGCTCCCTATATTTACTGCTTTGCAAATGGTCTGGCACAGACCATCTCAATGCTTGGTCTATCCTTCTGTGGACCCAATGAGATCAACCACTTTTGCTGTGCAGACCCACCTCTCTTAGTCCTTGTTTGTTCAGATACCTATGTCAAAGAAACTGTCATGTTTGTGCTGGCTGGCTTCAAATTACCTTTCTCTCACCATTATCCTCATCTCTTATATTTTCATCTTCACAGCCATCCTGGGCATCCACTCAGCTGAGGGGAAGCGCAAAGCTTTCTCCACCTGTGGGTCCCACTTGATGGCTGTCACCATCTTTTTTGGAACTCTGTTCTGCATGTATTTGAGGCCCCCTTCTGGACATCTGTAGAACAGGGGAAAATTGTTGCTGTTTTTTTATATCTTTCTGAGTCCTATGTTAAATCCTTTGATCTATAACCTGAGGAACAAAGATGTTAAAATAGCCTAAGGGAAGTTATTCAAAATAAATTGTTTATTAAATAGGGCACACTTTTTTGGGACTCAGGTAAGTTATATATCTTTACATCTGACTCATTATTGAGCATTTTAAATTAACAAACCTCCTATGTTATTGAGTAATTTTTGACTTTCTTAATTTACCTTGGAAGTTAGAAGAATATGTCAAATTATTTTCTAGAGTTTACAGTGTCATATAAATGAAATAAAATACATACACACATACAGAATTTCAAAGACAAAACCAGCAGTTACTGCCATTGTTTTATAAAAATAAAATAGATCAAGTGATTCAATCCTTAGTACTCATACTAGTGCAAAATTGTGAAAGACAGATTTAACACATGCTGTGGCAACATCTTACTTTTGAAAGTGTTTAATAATTTCCATGCTATTTTTCAGAAATCTATCCACCGCAGCAGATGTGTTTTTATTCCTCTTTACAGATTATATATCAAGGAAGATCTTTGTAGTATATCTCAGATCATTTCTCTAAAAAGATCTATGGAATGTTATTTCTAGTACAATGGAATTTTCATAAGGCTTTTGAACAAGATGCCAAAGGTTTCAAATGATTTCCTTTTTTACCTACATATATCCTCACCAGTATGTGATTCCTCTTCTCCACTCTTTCATTAGGACTGCTTTTCACTTAAAAAAATAAATTTCAGGTATTGGATAGAGCTCAGTGATTGAGCACCTGTTTTGCATGTCCTGGACCCTGGGGTTCAATCCCAGTATTTCCTAAAAAAAAAAAAAAAAA